>NW_021029874.1:0-21066 GCF_004153795.1 Camellia sinensis | reverse complement strand
TAAGTCTCCGGATTCGGAGCCCCCTTTGGTGCATGACACCTTAGAGCTGACTAAGACTCTGGATTTGGAGCGCCCTTCGTGGATATCAGGATTGGCGAAGACAAAAAGCCTTCGAATTTGGTGCCCCATCTGTGCAGGTCATGTTTGGGCCAACTAAGACTTCGGATTCGGAGTGCCCTTCGTGGATATCACGATTGGCCAAACTACGTCTTCGGATTCGAAGCCCCCCCCTTTTTTTTGGTGTATTACACCTTGGGGCCGATTAAAGTCTCCGCATCGAAACGCCGGTTACGGAGCCCCATCGGCGCAAGATGTCTTTGGGCCGATTAAGACTCCGAATTCGCAGCGCCTCTGACGCGTAACACCCTAGGGTAGATCGTACCTCCGAATTTGGAGCACCCTTCGGCACGAACAAAACAAAACAACACATGCCAACATTCGAAATAAGGTGCTTAGCTAAAAAAAAATAAAAAATAAAAAAAAATCCAGGGTAAGACTCAAATGTTTGAAATAAAACTTTTTATTTGATCAAACAATTGTTACATAGACGCAATCTACGTTCGACCATTACAATATCTATCTTTAACTTCTAAGGAGAAAAGGGGAATTAATCACGTTGATACAGCGGAGGCCCCGAATCAATGCACATCGTTTGGAAGGCCTCCGCGGCTCAAAATGCCTTGATCCAACCATGCCCAAATCAGCGTATCTCTGGACCTCCCTCTGACACCATCGACAATGTCAAGGCCAAGATCCAAGACAAGGAAGGTTAAGGGCAACAGTCGTTGTGTCTCCTTTCGGGGCGATCTGCTTTGATTACTTGGAGACTGACGCGCCTCCCGTTTCTTTTTTAACGACCTACCTCCCATACCGGAGAATTCTCCGCTGCGATCCATTGCGGCATCAAGCTCGGCCAAAGTTCGAGTTTGGCTGATTAAAGAAACTTTGTTTTACATCCACAATATTATATAACCCCACGCAATAAATGGCGTTATATTAATAAGGTCACTGGCACGAAGAGTCCATTCCATTTATTTTTAAATGCCGACAGTGACCCCGAGGCAATTTCATTAACGCCAAAACCCCAAGAGACGAACGTTGGTTGACATTCACCACGGCCTAGGTACCCGAATGGCTTTTTGGAACACATGCACTGACTGGGACAGGGGCAGCGCTATTAGTCCAACCAGCCAAGCATTTAGACCCCGCGCCGACTGGAATTTGCCACAGCCACTCCACGGACTAGCTTTTGCCCTCTTGAAATTACAGTGGCCACATTCAAGAATAAACGGCCATCACGATTGGGCCGATCCCGCCTATAAGCCGGCATGTCACTATATGATCAATGTTTGTACATTCATTCAAACATCCATATAATAAAACGAAACACGTATATACCGAATACAAACTACGATGGAATATTTATAATAGAACGTTTCTATTCAATCTAATAATAAATTACATAGTTTTTATTACGATTCAACCTTACAATGCGTATTCTTATACGGCATCACCCTCATCCTCACTTTTCTCGACTTCAAAAGCGGAAAACGGAAAATGTTTATTATGGTAGAGTGGCGATGCCGAATCAATGCCCGACGCTCGAAGAGCTTCCGCAGCTTGAGATGCCTTGATCCAGCCGTGCCTAAATCCACGATTATCACATCGGCAAACCTCTTCAACAAGCTTCTCCTTGGTCTTTTCGATTCCAACTTTTCGGCCTTCATGAAAACCTTTTTCATAGGCCCTCCCCTTCGCAGACTCCATTGCAAACATACTCGCCGTCTCACGATCGGCGAGCGCGGCACTGATGAGCCGACTGGTAACCCTTTCCTCCACAATTGGGTTTCCTTGCCCGGCAGGTTATGCCTAAACTGCCCTAGTCTTCCTTAACTCACGCTCAGCCGCCTCCGCGCGAGCCTCCAAACTTCGAATACGTTCCTCTTTCTTCTCCAATTCTCGATGGGCAGCGCAGCCGCATGCCAATTTCATAGACAGTGTAAAGGCCCTTCACCGCCCCGTGAATGCCTTCGTGAAATATGTCATAGTCCTGGCGACCTACCATTGGCTGCTGCACCTCAGAAGGAAAAATTTGTCAAGCAAACGCAACTGCTACATTTGGGTCCCGAACGATCGAGTCCGCCTCTGTCATGGGTCTGTTCCACACAAATACCGCAAAGCTTAATGGGCACGGATTCGCGTCAGATCCCCTCTCGACTCGGAGTTGCGGACATCTGCCCTGCAACTGCTTGTCTCGCCTGGGTGACCTGCTTCGACGTCGAGGAGATTGACGCCTCTTTCGACCCTAGAACTCCTACTTCCTGTGTGCGCAGGTTCACCACCTCGATTCATGTCTCCGCCCAGCTTAGCTAGCGTCCTCACTTCCCCTCTGCGGTTAAAGAAAAGTCTGTTCGACATTCACACGATAAATCTTCCTCCAAGAGCAGGAGTCAGCTGTTTACTAAGCTCATAAAGGTTGTACCTTTGTTCATTTATCCTTTACAGAGGCAGCGCCGCCGAGGCAATCTCATTAATTGAAAAAAACCTCAATCGTCCGGTGCCCGAAAGATCATGCACCGCCTGGGGCAAGGGCAGATTCATCAATCTATTTGGCATAAATGCCCAGACGGCTCATGAATTGACTTCAAAATTCTAAAGGTCGTTTCATCTGGCTCCCGAATGATCATGCATCGCCTGGGGGAAGGGCAGATTCATCAATATATTCGGCTTAAATGCCCCAGACGGCTCATGAATCGACTTCAAAATTCTTAAGGTCGTTTCATCCGGCTCCCGAATGATCATGCACGACTGGGGCAAGGGCAAATTCATCAATCTATTCGGCTTAAATGCCCCTGACGGCTCATGAATCGACTTCAAAATTCTTAAGGTCGTGTCATCCGGCTCCCGAATGATCATACACCCCTGGGGCAAGGGCAAATTCATCAATCTATTCGGCTTAAATGCCCAGACGGCTCATGAATTGACTTCAAAATTCTCAAGGTCATCTCATCCGATTCCCGAATGATCATGCACCCCCTGGGGCAAGGGTAGATTTATCAATCTATTCGGCTTAAATGCCCCAGACAGCTCATGAATCGACTTCAAAATTCTCAAGGTCATCTCATCCGATTCCCGAATGATCATGCACCCCCTGGGGCAAGGGCAGATTTATCAATCTGTTCGGCTTAAATGCCCCAGACGGCTTATGAATCGACTTCAAAATTCTTAAGGTCGTTTCATCCAGCTCCCGAATGATCATGCCCCGCCTGGGGCAAGGGCAGATTCATCAATCTATTTGGCTTAAATGCCCCAAACGGCTCATGAATCGACATCAAAATTCTTAAGGTCGTTTCATCTAGCTCCCGAATGATCATGCACCCCTTGGGGCATGGGCAGATTCATCAATCTATTCGGCTTAAATGCCCCAGACGGCTCATGAATCGACTTCAAAATTCTTAAGGTCGTGCCATCCGGCTCCCGAATGATCATGCACCCCCTGGGGCAAGGGCAGATTCATCAATCTATTCGGCTTAAATACCTTAGACGGCTTATGAATCGACTTCAAAATTCTCAAGGTCGTCTCATCCGACTCCCGAATGATCATGCACCCCCTGGGGCAAGGGCAAATTCATCAATCTATTTGGCTTAAATGCCCCAAATGGCTCATGAATCGACTTCAAAATTCTTAAGGTCATGTCATCCGGCTCCCGAATGATCATGCACCCCTGGGGCAAGGGCAAATTCATCAATTTATTCGGCTTAAATGCCCCAGACGGCTCATGAATCGACTTCAAAATTCTCAAGGTCATCTCATCCGATTCCCGAATGATCATGCATCCCCTGGGGCAAGGGCAGATTTATCAATCTGTTCGGCTTAAATGCCCCAGACGGCTTATGAATCGACTTCAAAATTCTTAAGGTCGTTTCATCCAGCTCCCGAATGATCATGCCCCGCCTGGGGCAAGGGCAGATTCATCAATCTATTTGGCTTAAATGCCCCAGACGGCTCATGAATCGACTTCAAAATTCTTAAGGTCGTTTCATCTGGCTCCCAAATGATCATGCACCCCTTGGGGCATGGGCAGATTCATCAATCTATTCGGCTTAAATGCCCCAGACGGCTCATGAATCGACTTCAAAATTCTTAAGGTCGTTTCATCCGGCTCCCGAATGATCATGCACCCCCTGGGGCAAGGGCAGATTCATCAATCTATTTGGCTTAAATGTCCCAGACGGCTCATGAATCGACTCTTCCAAATTCTTAAGGTCGTTTCATTCGGCTCCCGAATGATCATGCACCCCCTGGGGCAAGGGCAAATTCATCAATCTATTCGGCTTAAATGCCCAGATGGCTCATGAATCGACTTCAAAATTCTTAAGGTCGTTTTATCCGGCTCCCGAATGATCATGCACCGCCTGGGGCAAGGGCAGATTCATCAATCTATTCGGCTTCAATGCCCTAGACGGCTCATGAATCGACTTCAAAATTCTCAAGGCCGTCTCATCCGGCTCCCGAATGATCATGCACCGCCTGGGGCAAAGGCAAATTCATCAATCTATTCGGCTCGAGTGCCCCAGACGGCTCATGAATCAACTTTAAAATTCTTAAGGTCATTTCATCCGGCTCCCGAATGATCATGCACCCTCTAGGGCAAGAGCAGATTCATCAATCTATTCAGCTTAAATGCCCCAGAAGGCTCATGAATCGACTCTTCAAAATTCTCAAGGTCGTCTCATCCGGCTCCAGAATGATCATGCACCACCCGGGGCAAGGGCAGATTCATCAATCTATTCGACTCAAGTGCCCCAGACGGCTCATGAACCAACTTGAAAATTCTCAAGGTCGTCTCATCCAGCTCCCGAATGATCATGCACCTCCTAGGACAAGGGCAGATTCATCAATCTATTAGACTTAAATGCCCCAAACAGGTCATGAATCGATTATTCGAAATACTTAAGATTCATCAATATATTCGGCTTGAATGCCCACAATACTCGGCATATGAGTGATAAATCAATATTGTCATAAGATATTCAATCTCTGAAAGCTCAAACACAGCAATGATTTCATCCAAAGTAGTTAAAGGCAAAACATTCTTCATTAACATAACTTCACAAACTGTGTACAAGTGGTGGTGAAATAACAACGAAATGTTCATTAATAAATTGAGTGCAAATAGTAACCAATTTATACATGAAAACTACCCTGAACCAACAAAAGTCTAAGTCTACTGAACAAAAACTTACATTGGAATTAAAAAAAACTTAATAAAATTGAAATGTGTCCCAGATCAATCCTCGGGGTCAGATTCGAGTGGCTCAACGTCTACTTGCTCGTAGCGAATTGGCAAGGCCAATGTAACTCCAGCGGCAGCAAGGGCTTTGAGCCACCCATGTTTGAACCCCCGATTCTCGAATTTGGGGACTTCATCTACATATTTCGTGTAGGCGGCGCTTTTTCCTGCCTCAAATGCCGCAGAAGCCTCAGAATCGACTTTTTCCCTGGCTGCCTTGAGCTCCTCTAACTGAACCTTCACCTCGGCAAGTGCCTCATTGGCTAACTTGAGCGATTCTTCACTCGCATTTGCCCTACTCTCAACGTCAGAGCGGAGCTGTTCAGCTAAGCGAGCCCTCTCCTCCTCTGCTTCAGCTCGCGCACTCTCCATTGCGGCTGTCATCACTTCGAACTTGGCCCTACTCTTTTGACCTCCGCTTCTATTTACAAACGATCGATCTTGCCAAGGGCATCATACAGGCGGCGGTCTAGGTCCGCGATCCTGCCAACGGTCTGCAAAACAAGTTGGGATCTTTAGATACCTTAATGAAAACAAATTAAAGAGAATTTGAGATGGTCACTTACCAGGAGCGCCGACTGCGCAGATAGGGCTACGGCCATAACATCCGGCATGGCGTGAAAGGATGCGGTGTCAGCCGGCAAGGAAATTGAAGCCGCCAGGCTCAACGCCACGGCTGGATCCTCAATGGCTGAAGCGTCTGAAGAAATCGGCGTATCTTTCATGTTTGGCCGAACAATAATTGGAGCAACCACGTCTGACTCTTCTAAACAAGGCCGTTTGGAAGCAGGGCTAATCTCCGACCTAGCCTCTCCCTCACCACTACACTTTTTGCCCCGCTCCTCCAGAACCAGACGTTCGTCAATCACTTGTTCAACCTCTTTCCCCGCTTCGGCCGCAGCAACCTGAGCCGTCTCTTCAATAATGGGTATGAAAGTTTTAATCACGGTGGGCTCAGAATGTGCGGCCTCGGCCTTCTTTCGAGCAACCATTCGCTCAGTATTTTTCTTTCACGCCATCTGCGTAAGGCTTTCCCCAGCCATACCTTCGGAAAAATCACCGGGTAGGTCTCCCAAATTCGCAAAAATATCTCCAGAAGAGAACTCTGCCCGACCCAAGGTGGACAGTGAAGGCTGGTTAAGTCTATCAACCTCGAACGCCGAGCGTGTCGCCTCGTCGACCTCTTCGGCCTCCTCAGCGACCTCTCTGGTTGGTTCAGCAACTACCTCTACCACCGACTCCGCGTCTTCCCCCGAATCCGAATCTTCGAGGCCAATTTGCCTAAGGCTATTGAAGCTGGAAAAGAGAAGAGTCGAAAGGTGTTGATCGCCGGATGGAATTGGAACGTCGTCCGCGGCCGAGAATGTAGTATAAGTAGGTTCGTATCGGAGGAGTATGTGAGCAGCTCTCCCTTGCTTTTGTACGTTTGGACAGCCGAAGTATCTGAGTGCAGACTTAATTTCCTCAAGGACTGCGTCGTCGGTTGAGGGAAGAATCTTCTTCAATCTGTTACCTGCAAAGAACAAGGGGTGATTAAAGGAAAAAAAGCCGAATAAAAGGTAGATCAACAAACACGAGGCGTTACATGGCAACCTGGATCACCCTTCTGTCTGGGAATAGGGTCTAACCAATGAGCTGTGATAATCTGTATGCAAAAAGACTTTTCATTCAAATATATACAGTCGGACAAAACAGTATGTACATATATACGATCCTTCAGTTCAGGGACCTAATCCCTATCAAACAGTATAGTACAGTCTATACAGTCGTACGAAACAGATACAGAGACAGACGGGGAAATTAAAAAACCCCTAAGCCGTAGCTTGACAGGCTCGGAACCTCGCAGTGAGGCACAACGGTTGGCTTGACAAAACTAGAGTTTACCCCGACACTTCTAGCTGCGGTCTGGTGTCTGCACACCTACATATATATATGAGCAGTGAGCTAAAGCCCAGTGAATAACACAATGTGTAAAGGGGTTAACAATGAATGTCCTTACAGTAATGAAAACAGTTCATTAAATCAGTATTTCAGTCGTTCAGTCAGTGCAGTCATATGTGGTACATCCATTAGCATAACAATACAGTAAACAATAGGTCTTAAAAGACCGAGCAGTAAATGATGGCTATCAGTCAGTAACAGTAGTGGTTCCAACGAGGGAACCGACAGAGATCTCTGTAACAGTATTAGTAAACAGTAGGTGCTAAGGATGCCACAATACAGTTCAGAATATAGGACATACATTCATTCAGTTAAAAGTAATCAGTTCAGAAAGCAGTACAGTTCAGTTGTTCAGAAGATAATCATTTTGAACATGTCTTTACACAGTTGTTACTCACAGAGTTCTGGGCTACAGTAAGCTAGAGCGCGTCCCCAGTCGCCAGCCCTACACTGTTACAGATTGAACACACACTAAGCTACACAGTTGGGAAGGATAATAACTTAATCCCTAATTGCCTCGGTGTGTTCTACATCTATATCCTCATTAGGATGCCTTAAACTAGGCCTAATAATGCCTAGGATGAGATGAGGATGCAAAGATGCACTTTAAAAGCATTTTCGGAAGTTTCAGAAAACAGGGGTCACACTCGAGCGTATGTTAATCCGCTCGAGCGGACATGCAGACAAAGGTTTCCGCTCGAGCGTAGACTTACCTGCTCGAGCGTTCTGCAAAACAGTCAAAAGTGCTGGATAGGCGAAAATCACGCTCGATTGGGCGCTCGACACCCGCTCGAGCATGAGACACAATGTCCCGCTCGAGCGTCAATTATTCCGCTCGAGCGGACTTCAAAACAAAACAAAATGCTGGGAGCACGATTTCCACGCTCGAGCGCCAGTCACCCCGCTCGAGCGTGAGTCCAAATTCTGGAAATTCCAAATTTGAACCTCAAGCTCAAAACCAAGTTTTAAACCGTAAATTTCGATCCTCTTGGGCTAATTTTCCAGAAAACACATCAAAACTCATACTTTAACATGATTCTAAAGCTCAATTGTAAAATCAAAGCCCAAGGGTGTTTCAACTAAATCCAATTCAAACCAATTTCATGAATATGGAGAACATGCAAACATGCATGGATTAAAACCATTTCAAAGCTTCAATTTGATGCTCTAAGGAGCCAATTGTTCAAAAAACAAGATGAAAACATGGACTTAACATAGCTATGAGCATGCATGAGACAATTCTCCATGGAATCAACTCAAATTCAACAATTCAAACATGCATGCATGGAATGAGTTCCAATTCAACATTAATGAACCAATTCATGCCTTAAATCACTAAAGGCTCAAGAATTGTGCAAGAATAAGTTCAAATACACAATAAAGAAGGTCAATGACCTACCTTAGGTCTTGGATTATGGGTCAATGTTGCTATCAACCTTCAATTCTACCAAGATTCAAGCCAATTCACAATGAAACAAGTTGAAATCAACTCTTCTAGCTTCTCTCTCTCTCTAAGGTCGGTTGGGTGCAAGAAATGGCAGAAGAAATGTTTTTGTTTGAGTGAAATAAGGCTCAAGAATGTCCTAGGTAGTGGCCACTAAGGATGGCAAAGTTGTAGTTAAGTCAAACTATGTAACTTCTCAATAATTAACCTAATCTAATCATACCGAATCAATTTTCAGATAAATATACCATAAAATCACATTAATTCTAAGGATCACAAATCATCAATCAATTTCAGATTCGGCCGCCGATAAGGCCTTCAATTTGCAATTTAAACATAAAAGCACGAATAGATAATCAAATAACCAAACAGATAGAATTACAATTAAAAAGGTGTACTCAGTCAATTCAGTTTCAATTTCAGTCGGTCAGTTCAGTAGTTTATTCAGTTCACTTATCAGTCATAATCAGTTCAGTTTAACGGTAATCAGTGGTTAATCAGTAAATAATGACGAGGGTTGTTACAAATACCATGGCTGAAAGGTTTATGTCATCGACAGCAATGGAGATTCGGTCCACTTCGGTGACAGTGGCTTGAGCAGGTTTCTTACTTGAACTTCTTTTTCCTTTGCATTTGCTACGACATTCTTTGGCCCAGTGTCCTTTTTTGTCACAGATGTAACATTTACCATTAAACTTTAATTTCTTGGTTTCCCCTCCCTTATAGCCTTGTGAGGAAATTTCTTTGGTATATTTTCGTTTCTTTGTTTTTGGCGCTTGTTCCACCATATTAGCCTTTGACTCCATGGCGTGCTTTCCAACCATTTTCTCAAAAGTTCAGTTGTCTTTCTCAATTCTCAGTCGCACAATTAATTCTTCCAAAGTCATTTGTTTGTGCTTGTTTTTGAGATAGTTCTTAAATTCCTTCCATCGTTGTGGTAATTTTTCAATTAGGGCAGCGACTTGGAAGGACTTGCTTAGTGACATGCCTTCTGCATAGATGTCATGCAGGATGAGTTGGAGATCCTGAACTTGGCTGATCACAGTCTATGAATCAACTATTACAAAATCTAGAAATTTGCCCACCATAAATTTCTTTGAGCCAGCATCTTTTGGTTTGTATTTTTTTCTCCAATGGTTCCCATAGTTCCTTTACTGTCTTGATAGGACCATAAACGTTGTACAATGTATTATCAAGCCCATTCAAGATGTAGTTGCGGCAAAGGAAATCCGCATGCTTTCAAGCATCAACCGCAGCAATCACTTGTCGGTCGGTTTCATCCTTTTTCAGCACAGGAGCATCTTCATGAAGAAAACGCGCCAGATTTAATGTAGTAAGGTAGAACAATATTTTCTATTGCCATATTTTAAAATCAGTTCCTAGAAACTTTTCTAGCTTTTTCTTGTGGTTCATAGGGACTATCACAATAGCAGAAGAGATTGGGGCAGTCGCAACACCGATCGGATTAGAAGTTTCAGTAGCCATCAAATTCTAAATTATAAAATATTATTAGAATTAGAATTGTGTACTACACAGAAAATTAAACCAAAAAACACAGAATGTAATTCTGTAAAAAATAAAAGAAACAAAGTTGTAATTTTTATTTAATCAAATTAACTCTACACAGAATATTATTTCTGTAAACCTCAACAATTAAAATACTGAAAATTAGAATTTTAATTAATGAAAACCCATAAAATTATTTTTAAAAATTCAAAGTTTATTTATGACAAAGTTTACATAGAAAATAAATTCAGTAACAAAACTAAAAAGAAATTTTGAAAGGAAACAAACGAAAAATTATGTATAAACAGAATAATTCAAATCTGTTTTAAGATTGTTGGAACAATCTTCTGTGTACAAAATAAAACTGAAACAAATAAAATAATTTACTTATATAAAGTTCTTGTTTCGGAAAATAAAAACAACAAGACTGTGATTAAGTCGAGTGTGTGACATTCTGTCCTTAAGATAGATTCGCCGTTGCACAGGTGCTTACGAATTATCAGCATCTATCTCCCAGGATACAATGATTACTTGCACAAATTGTAGCAGCACTACAAACAATCTGTTCTGGCGAACCAAAACCTGAGTTTTGAAACTCTCTTAAGATTCTAAGAACTGGTATGAAGAAAATATGTAGTACAAAAGGAAAACGGGGCATGAAAATGGAATGAATCAATCTGCTGGAGGACCTTGAATTTATAGGCCAAAAGGTGTCTGTTCAGAAGGGCAAAAAACCCTTCGAACAAGTGTGAAACCTGGAACTGCCAGAAAGCGAAGAGAGGTGATTGGAGAGGTACTGTTCTAGGAAGCAAAAAAAATTCAAATTTGAATTCAAATTTTGGCGCAAAAGTTTGAATTAATTCGTTAGGATTTCAAAATTTTCCACAAGAATTTGAAAAAATTCAAATGAATTTTGTCTAAAAAAATTAAGCTAGGATCGAACCCATAGCCCGCGCCTGACTAGCGACAACGCGTGTGGTGGATTTGGGTCAAGCCCACTTTATCCATAACTTTCCTCCTTACAAAACATGGGGTGCCCCTTGAGACCCAACCCAAGTATGTCAACGTAAAACATATATACTCACATAAGTTCTCTTATTGTTTCTATGTGGGACACCCAAAATAAGGTAACCCACATTCGACTCTTACACTTACTATTTCACGAACCTGAAAATGACGTTAACTTTCCATTCACTCATAAATGACGATCCGTCTTCACGGTGTGAGTTGCCATGCAGTAAGGAACACATCACCACTTGGACCTACCTCAAAAGACGTGTGGACCCCACTTAAATTTAGCCTCAAAGATGGCCCAAAAAAACCTATAAAATCAAAATTTCCAACAAAATCTAGAATACATTTTGAAAAATTGTCAGTACATAACTTAGTCACTAACGTCGGTGAACAATTATTGACAATCAATTAATCACAAAGGTCATCGAGCAATTATTGATAAGAAGTCTAAATATTCATATTAAATCAAATAATCGTTTCAGCTATATTATATTGAAAACCAATGTATTTTGAACTAATGAACTTTGTTGGTTGGTGTTTAACAACCATAATTTGACTTGCTCTTAAGTTGGTTTTTTGCCGAATTTTATAATTTGTTGTTCCAGTTTTAGTATGATTTCTTATTTAGTCCTTTGCAACTTTATTTTTTTTCTTTTTATTGTTCTATATGATGTTAATTTTTATTTTAATATAATTGCCTTATAACTTTTCTACAAAAAAAATAAAATAAAATGTGCCTTGCTCTTTGAGCAAAACTGTCATCGATAACAAAAAGTTTTCAAGAAACTACAAAAATCTTTCAAAAAAAAAAAAAAACGAAAAACCCCCACACACAAAAAAAAAAAAAAAAAAAAAAAACGCTAGATCAAGCAAACCTGTTTCTCAAAACCTATATTTAAACAACCCACAACCACGATGGACATTGACATCGGTACTCTAAAATTAATAATTTAAAAGGAAGAGTTGTCCTTAGGTTTTTGTGTGTGCGTGTGTGTGTGTATGTGTGTGTGTTTTGTTATTAATACCAAAAAAAAATATTGAAGAGTGCAATCTTCTCAAAAAAAAAAAAACAAAAGAGAAAAAAGAAGAAGAAGAAGAAGAGGAAGAAGAAGATAAAAACAAAACCCAAAAAGTTTAAAACATAGATAAAAACTTAGGAGTAGAGGACAATTGTGTTGATAAGGAAAGATTGATTACCAAAATTTAAAAAAAAAATTTATCTAACACCATATGCCACCACTTGAACATCAATTTCATTTTAAAAAAGTACCTTCACCACAATTTACATAAAAAATAATTAGCATAATATCCTTGAAAGAAAGAAAGAAAGAAAGAAAGAAAAGAAGAAGAAGAATAAGAAAAAGAAGAAGAAGAAGAAGAAGAAAAAGAAGAATACCTTCACCACAATTTATAGAAAAATACAATTAGCATAAAAATCTTGAAAAAGAAAAAAGTGTAGTGACTGAACTTGTAAACATAGACAGACGGAAGAGTTAAAAAACAAAAAAAGGCATAGTGAAACACTCATAAAAAGATAACAGAATAATGACAACATGTGATAAAAGAGAATAAGAAGTATGTAATTGAAAATGCAGAGATGTAGAGAGATTATGCATAAATGGCCATCCCTAGTCGGATCCTATGTTTTTGGGGCATTACTGCATTAGTGCTCATCTCTTTGTGAAAAACTATTTTTAGGTACTGGTGATATACTTTAGCCCCATCGAAGGCTATAGATATCTTTTTGGAGTACAAAGGCTTGTGGTTTATTTGCTTTCTTTGTATAGATTTTAAGCTTACTTGTATGGGATAAACACCCATCTTTTTGTAACAAGGTTCCAATCCTTATAATATGTAAGCCTTTCGGGCGTTTAATTTAGATATTTGTGTAGTTTGTATTAGGTTATCACATGTTATTGATTCATACTTTAGGAGTTATGAATGTATAATCGCATGTGGTTTCTTTTGTAAATCTCATAACTTAATAAAATGAAACGCGTAGAAAAGAGATTTATATTGATTACCACTACTGTTGTTGAATATCGATCAGAGTGTCAGTTTCTGCATGCTTAATTCAAGTTTATTTGAAAATAATCAAGGAATATGGGTTCTTATTTAATTGATCATGTTTTATAAAAAATGGAGCATTACACTCAGTAAGTACCTGTAATCAAGAATGATGTTATCATACCTATGGTGAGTTGTGTCTTTTGTTTGAACTAGGTTGATGACTAGCTTAGCATCTACTTCAATCATAAGGTTTCTAAGGTTGAGGTTATTTGCAAGGTTTAGCCCATCTTTTAGTGCCCAAACTTTACAGTGGCTAATGTGATTCCAATGTTTTTGCAGAATTCAACAATCCATTGACTGTGGTGGTCTTTAATAATTTCACCTCCTTTGACTTTGCCCGGGTTTCTCTTGGTGCCCCATCCGTGTTAAGGTTAAAATTGTTTTTGTCACGCCCCGCTTTTTATTACTCGGAATCCATTACCAAATTCATTAAATTAAATCAATTTCATAGATAACATACGGAACATCCTTACATCACAAGGAGGAATAAATCAAATTCTCTCATTCGAATATAAAATGAATGCAACAGGAGTATATCTAAATAAATTGCCCGAAGGCTTACATCTTAAAAATTAGAAACAGGGTTTAACCCTTTTACATCAATGGCATTCCGCCCACAAATAAAAGGCCCTGTGGCCAACAAGTAAAGAAGGTCCATGACCTTGTAACACTTCTCGATACTCGCCTGAAAAAGGATTAGCAATGTGGGATGAACGTAATGTCCAGCAGGGATCTCAACATGATCTTAAACAATAACAACTTACAGATAGCTATGATCATGAATGCTTAGTCTCATACTGTATAAATAATGTGACAGTTTATACACAAATGTACATATATAAGGCTTATCTCAAACTCATTCCTTTCATTCAATAATGTAAGAAATTCACCTTTCTTTCCTCTAGTTACCCTTTTCCCGAAATTCATATGACATTAACACTTTTATGAAAAACAATTTCACTAAGCCCATTACGTTTTCTCCCACTCTCCTGACTCACCCCTGATTTACCTTTTTAAAACGTGTTCACAAGCATTCAATGCCCTTCACATTTTTCACAATCTCTACACATTACTTATGTCCATTTCCAACACATTCATGACTATACAAGCATGCCTTTGGTAAAAAGGAAAACCACAAACAATCAACAACTATCTGTTCCAACAATTTAGGCAGCACGGCCTTCCAGAACAATAACCATCACAACCCACGATATACCCAAGTACACTGAGACAATAATAAGAAACAAATTCTGCTCTACCTGCTTTAAGCACGGTAAGCCAAGGATACACCTTTCCACAATGAAATGCCAATTTACCAGACACTGGCTGAAATGAATGGTAACTGTGCCAATTCTCCAGGTGCTAGCTGGAAGGTAATGGTACCTCTCATTCTCAGCGCAGTACACGTTACAAACCATCACAACATGAATAAGTACAACCAACAAGTGTAATGCATACACATAGACCATTCAATACAACAATGTCATCCTCCACTGATGACCAAGGACAAAACCTCTAAATGTATGTATTCAACTCACACATTAATAATGATAATCTAACACTCATGAGACTCTCGATCCAATTACAACAATAGTAAAAATAAATATTTGTGATCCAATCTCAAGTTTAGTTTCTGAAATTCACATAGTGTTATCATTTCATTCTTTCATTTCAAAATCAATTATCTTATCTTCCAAGTTAACATTCTCCACCCTTTGTCCCAATCCATTCATTTCATTTCACAAAAATAAATCCAAGGATATCAAAGCCATAACCCAACTCAATTTTAACTTAACACAAGTATAACCCAAGGATTCTAAACTCATGATTAACCCCCTTTTTAACAATCTACAAGTTACTAATTTGTTATACTCAACTATGAACAACTCAACACAAAGTCAATACTAAATTCTCATAAGACCCGATTTTATCTCAATTAAATTACGAAATTATTAATCAAGTTCCATAACTCATGACATGATCATTTTATAATTTCAATCCTTCTTACTCATTAAGCATTATTATTGAAATTAGGGCTTTACCTCTCTCTAAACATGAACATGTTAAGCCACTCCCCAATTTAACCCAACAACCATTAATTTCCCATTTCACAACCTTGAACATCAAATCTTAGATCCCCTTTTTATGATTTTTGAAAAAAAAAATCCATAACAAACATTGTTTTCATGCAATAAAAACATACCACACGTCTATCTATATACGAGGTATTGAAAAGATCAAAGAAATCCCTACTTTAAGAGAGAATAGGAGAAAAGCCCAAAAATCAACTTTGCCAGAATTCGATCACCACCGGTCAAAACGAAGCTCTCGGTATGCTTGTCATTTTGATATAAGGAACTAGTACCCAAAACTCAATGGATTCTTAGGATCAAAACAAAATGTAAACATTTGAGGGTTTGAGTAGAGAGAGATGAAAGAAAAAGAGAGAAAAGATTATATATAGAGAGAGATATATATTAAAAAATGAGTGAAAATGAGGCAACATGTGCAATACATAGCTGAAATGCACGAAAAATGAGGCTGAACACGCGTCTGGCCGCACGTGCGGCGCCCTCTCTTGCACGTGCGGAGCGGCCTCCCACACGTGCGGCTCTCACCCCCGCGCGTGCGGTCTCTCCTGCACCTCCACTTCCGCACCTACCTTTTATGCAGTCTGCCACACAACTCTCTCCTCTTTCCCCTCACGTACGGCCTCATCCCCTGCACGTACAGCCTTCTCCCGTACGTGCGGCCCAAGGCCCTACACGTGTGGGCCTGGTCCTCCAGCCCGGAAAATCTTCGGCTCCACTCCAGACACTCTCCGGACCTAACCTCACACCTTCTGAAACGAGTGAAAACTCAGAAATGAAACAAGTACAACTGAAAATTTTGAGAGAGAGAGTTTCCGACAACCACTTACCCAACATAACTTAAATAGAAACGAGGTGATTTTCGAACTGGTCATCACAGTTTTGAGTTGGTGATGATGTTTAACTGATTGATAGAACATCATCACTCTTACTTACAAGTGTGTGCCCCTAACAAATTAGGCATTTAAATCTTTTCTAAATCTTTCCCTTTTAATATTAATCTTTTTAAATTTAAATCCAAAATTATGAAATTTCTAAATTTGAGCAATGCTACAGATACAAAAACAAAAAAAAATTATGAAAAAAATCTATCAAACACACACGGTGTGGGACCCACACTCATGTGAGTGTTTGGTAAATTTTTTGCTAAAACATTTGGGGTCTCTACCATTATTATTTAAATTTTGGAATTTTTTGTCTAAGATACCTAATAATATTTTTTAGAAGGATGATGATAACATAACACAATTTTTTATATCAAAACACACAGTGACAAAAATACCTCCACTACACTGCTTTAGGTAACACCTATTACTTGTTTAACTTATTTGAAAATTTCAAAATTCTATTACTTTTGATCTAAATTTTTGTTTTTTTTACAAAATTTGTATTTTGGGAATTATTTTATCAAGATCTGTAAAACAAGATCCATGATGAATACAAAATTCTAAAAAGAAATTGACGAAATTTCACTAATCTAAGATAGGTTAGTGAAATTTCAATTGGTCAGTCAAATTTCAAATTTCAATGACGAAGTCAGTGAAATTTCATGAATTTTTTTCATTAAAATTTTATTTTACTTATGGAACTTGTTTGAAAGATCTTGTAGGACTCTAAAATTTTAAATTTTACAAAAAATGGGGATATAAATAAAAAAATAAAAAATTATATTTTCCCATAAATTTTGAAAGAAAGATATTATAAGGGAAAGATTTAGAAAAAATTAATGGTAATTAATGAACAGGGAATTTTTTTTAGGGAGATTGACCAATAAATCATATATTTTGGATTTGTAATCTATGTAGTCTCATTTTTTTATTTCTTTTTGTGTGATTCATTTAGTCCTTTTGGATGTGTAATGACTCATTTGCCCGGCACATTAAAGTGTCACATTTGAAAAAAGTACACTAAAGAGTTTTTTGGTATCACATTATGGCTGTCACGTTAGAGTGTCACATTTGGGAAAAGTACACTAAAGAGTTTTTAATTTTTTTAGAGTGTCACATCATACCCGTCACATTAGAATGTCGCATGTCATGTTTGAGAAAAGTACACTGAGGAGTTTTTAATTTTTTTAAGAATGTCACATCATACCTGTTACGTTGTCACGTTTGAGAAAAGTACACTAAAGAGTTTTTATTTTTTTGAAGTGTCACATCATACCCGCTACGTTGTCACATTAAGAAAAAATACACTAAAGTGTCACATTTGAAAAAAGTACACTAAAGAGTTTTTTGGTATCACATTATGGCTGTCACGTTAGAGTGTCACATTTGGGAAAAGTACACTAAAGAGTTTTTAATTTTTTTAGAGTGTCATATCGTTGGAGTGATACGTTAATACCTGCCACATTAGAGTATCACATCATATCTGTCACATTAATAAAAAGGTATGGCTGTCCACCAAAACACTACCAAAATAAGAAATAGGAATATACGGGGAAAAAAAAAAAACTCTTCACTAATAAGACTTAATAGATCAATAAAAAAAAATTAGAACTAATTAGAGTACTTTTTTTTAAAGTCCCTAATATTAAGATCTTTCAAGATAAAGGACATTTAAATTTCAAAATTCTATTACTTTTGATCTAAATTTATTTTATTTTTTTACAAAATTTTTATTTTGGGAATCATTTTATCAAGATTTATAAAACAAGACCCATGATGAATACAAAATTCTATAAGAAAATTGATGAAATTTCACTGATCGAAGACAAGTTAGTGCAATTTCAATTGGTCAGTCAAATTTCAAATTTTGATGACCAAGTCAATTTTATTTCACTTATGGATCTTGTTTGAAAGATCTTGCAGGACTCTAAAATTTTAAATTTTACAAAAAATGGGGATATAAATAAATAAATAAAATTATATTTTAAAGTTTTGAAATCACTTAAATAATGTAAAATATGACAGGGGAGAGAAATGCGTTATGAGAGAAACAACGAGAAAAATTAAGGTTTTTAAGATTATGACCATATATGTTAATTGTTCTTATCAGTTTAAGATTAATCTTAGGGACTTTAATTATCAAACAAGTTCTTGGTGTCTTTAAATGATTACACAACAAACTTGAAAGGTCTCCCTAATTTTCCCATAAATTTTGAAAGAAAGATATTAAAAGGGAAAGATCTAGAAAAAATTTAATGGTAATTAATGGACGAGGAATTTTTTTTTTTAGATCCCTGATATTAAGATTTTATAAGATAAACGATATACAATGTAGCGATCCTGGTTTCGACCCTTCTTTCATGTTTTGAGAACTTTGACTGGGTCGGTCGAGGATTGAGCTGCCCGGTCAGCTCGTGGGGGTCCAGGGTGCAATGCCCCTTGGCGGGTCCGAGGTGTGCATGAGGTATTGGTCCATAGGGTTCCGATGCAAGAAGAACTTGTCCACTCGAGCGGCCGTTTATGCGCTCGAGCGGAAAATGTTTGGTTCTAAAAGTTTGACCTATCTGCAAAAGTATTGGGAAGGTGTATTCGATGCTCGAGCGAGGCTTTGCACGCTCGAGCAGACCATGATATATCAGTTCGTGAACCTGATATTTCTGATCACTTTTGTATATCTCTCTCAGTAAAAATATTTCCTCTCCCTTCTCTCTACTTTTCCCTACGCCAAATTGGATCAAAACCTTGATTTCTCAAGATCCATTAGAGTTATGCCATAGGTTCTTCATCAAAGTTGGTTAACTTCTCGAGGGCTTCGTTGTGTACGGTGAAGATCGAGTTTTGACACCGTCGATTTTGGGGGTTTTATCTCATTTCTTCTTCAAAACTTGAGATAGAGATTTTCTTAGAGTTACATATATATTTTTGCAAGATCTAGATGATTTACGAAATCATCCTTCAATAGCTTTGAAAATTGATTGTTAATTCAAGAAGTTGAGCGATTTTGAAAGTACGTCTGTCTCTTGTTCTTTTAAAATGATGGGAGATTGACCAATAAATCTTATATTTTGGACTTGTAATCCATATAATCCTATGTTTTTTCTTGTGATCAATTTAGTCATTTTAGATGTGTAATGACTCATTTGTCCGCCACATTGGAGTGTCACATTTAAAAAACGTACACTAAAGAGTTTTTTAGTGTCACATCATACCCACCACGTTAGAGTGTTACATTTGAGAAAAGTACACTAATGAGTTTTTAATTTTTTTTAGAGCGTCACATCATACTCGTCATGTTTTCACGTTTGAGAAAAGTAAACTAAGGATTTTTTTTTTTTTTTGAAGTATCACGTCATACTCGCCACGTTGTCACATTTGAGAAAAGTCCACTAAAGAGTTTTTATTTTTTTGGAGTAAAAGTTTTGGAGTGTCACATTATACCCACTACGTTGTCACATTTAGGAAAAGTACAGTAAGGAATTTTTAATTTTTTTTAAAGTGTCTCATCATTGGGATATCACATTAATACATGCCACATTAGAGTATCACATCATTCTTGTCATATTAATAAAAAGGTATAGTTATCCACCAAAACACTACCAAAAGAAAAAAATATGGCCACACAAAAAAAAACTCTTCACTAATAAGACTTAATAGATCAATAAAAAAAATTTAGAACTAATTAGAGTACTTTTTTTTAAAGTCCCTAATATTAAGATCTTACAAGATAAAGGACATTTAAATTTCAAAATTCTATTACTTTTGATCTAAATTTATTTTATTTTTTTACAAAATTTTTATTTTGGGAATCATTTTATCAAGATTTATAAAACAAGACCCATGATGAATACAAAATTCTATAAGAAAATTGACGAAACTTCACTGATCTAAGACAAGTTAGTGCAATTTCAATTGGTCAGTCAAATTTCAAATTTTGATGACCAAGTCAATTTTATTTCACTTATGGATCTTGTTTGAAAGATCTTGCAGGACTCTAAAATTTTAAATTTTACAAAAAATAGGGATATAAATAAATAAATAAAATTATATTTTAAAGTTTTGAAATCACTTAAATAATGTAAAATATGACAGGGGAGAGAAATGCATTATGAGAGAAACAACGAGAAAAATTAAGGTTTTTAAGATTATGACCATATATGTTAAAGTTTGTTCTTATCAGTTTAAGATTAATCTTAGGGACTTTAATTATCAAACAAATTCTTGGTGTCTTTAAATGATTACACAACAAACTTGAAAGGTCTCCCTAATTTTTCCATAAATTTTGAAAGAAAGATATTAAAAGGGAAAGATCTAGAAAAAATTTAATGGTAATTAATGGACGAGGAATTTTTTTTTTTAAGATCCCTGATATTAAGATTTTATAAGATAAACGATATACAATGTAGCGATCCTGGTTTTGACCCTTCTTTCATGTTTTGAGAACTTTGACTGGGTCGGTCGAGGATCGAGCTGCCCGGTCAGCTCGTGGGGGTCCAGGGTGCAATGCCCCTTGGCGGGTCCGAGGGCAGTGCCCTGGCGGGGTTGAGGGGCAGCAACCCCCGAAGCAAAAATGCAAAATGCATTCGAAGTTTCTTGTCTACTCGAGCGGCCGTTTATGCGCTCGAGCGGAAAATGTTTGGTGCTAAAAGTTTGACCTATCTGCAAAAGTATTGGGAAGGTGTATTCGATGCTCGAGCGAGGCTTTGCACGCTCGAGCAGACCATGTTATATCAGTTCGTGAATCTGATATTTCCGATCACTTTTGTATATCTCTCTTTGTAAAAATATTTCCTCTCCCTTCTCTCTACTTTTCCCTACGCCAA
>NW_021029872.1:0-76933 GCF_004153795.1 Camellia sinensis | reverse complement strand
GGATTTGATTGACAGAGAGATTGAATTTATCGTTGATGTGATTCCGGGAACGCAGCCAGTATCTAAAGCTCCTTACCGAATAGCTCTAACTGAACTGAAAGAATTGAAAGTGCAACTGCAAGAACTGCTAGATAAGAAGTTCATCAGGCCTAGCACTTCGCCACGGAGCGCTCCTGTTTTATTTGTGAAGAAGAAAGACGGCTCACTGAGATTATGTATTGACTACCGTGAACTGAACAAGGTAACTGTGAAAAATAAATACCCATTGCCACGTATTGATGACTTATTTGATCAGTTACAGGGTGCACAAGTGTTCTCTTAAGATCGACCTCAGTCAGGATACCATCATTAAAGTGTAAACCAGAAGACTATTGACAAAAACTGCTTTTCGAACGAGGTATGGACATTACGAATTTTTAGTTATGCCTTTCGGAGTTACCAATGCACCTGCTGCATTTATGGACCTCATGAACAGAATCTTTAAACCATACCTTGATGACTTTATTGTAGTATTCATTGATGACATACTGATTTACTCCAAAAGTATAGAAGAACATGAACATCATCTAAGACTTGCCCTACAGACTTTAAGAGAACAGAAACTTTATGCTAAACTGTCTAAATGCGAATTTTGGCTTGATCATGTTATGTTTTTGGGGCATGTTGTTAGCAAAGATGGAATTTCTGTTGATTCGTAAAAAATTGAAGCTGTAGTAAACTGGCCTAAACCAACAAATGTGACAGAAGTCCGAAGCTTTTTGGGTTTGGCTGGATATTACAGAAGATTCGTCAAAGATTTCTCCAAAATTGCCTTACCGTTGACTCAGTTAACTCAGAAGGGGATATCATTTGACTGGACTGACCAAAGAGAATCAGCATTCCAAGAGTTGAAAACTCAACTTGTAACTGCACCGATTCTTACCCTACCTTCAGGTACGGATGGTTTTACTGTATTTAGTGATGCCTCTCATAAGGGTTTGGGATGTGTTTTAATGCAGAATGGGAGAGTTATTGCTTATGCTTCTCGACAACTGAGACCGCACGAAAAGAACTACCTGACCCATGATCTGGAACTTGCTACAGTAGTATTTACACTGAAAATCTGGCGTCACTATCTGTATGGGGCGACATGTGAAGTATATACTGACCACAAGAGTTTGAAATATTTCTTCACACAGAAAGAACTGAACATGAGACAGCGGAGATCACTAGAACTGATTAAAGACTATGACCTACAGATTCTGTACCATCCCGGGAAAGCCAATACCGTTGCCGATGCACTGAGCTAGAAATCAATTGGAAATTTAGCCTGTCTGCTTACCGGGCAGAAGGAATTGCTTTGTGACCTTGAAAAATCTAAAATTGAAATTGTTTTGCGAGAACAAGGTGGAACAATAGCTGCTATTTCTGCTCAACCAGCACTGATTGAAGAAATTAAAGAGAAACAACAATCGGATGACTTCTTGAAGAAGATCATCAAAGAAAAGGAAACTAAACCAAGACCGAGTTTCAAATTTGAAAATAATGTACTGAAATTTCAAGAAAGACTGTGTGTACCAAATGATTCTGAATTGAAAAGAAGGGAAGGCCACAATTCGAAATTGTCTATCCATCCGGGGAATACGAAAATGTATCAAGATCTAAAACTGAATTTCTGGTGGCCGGGAATGAAGAAAGAAATTGCTGATTTTGTATCGAAATGTCTTTATTGCCAACAAGTTAAAGCCGAACATTAATAACCCGCAGGCTTATTGCAGCCCTTACCCATACCAGAGTGGAAATGGGAACATATCATCATGGATTTTATTGTGGGATTGCCTCGCTCCAGTAAAGGTATGGACTCAATTTAGGTTATTGTTGATAGATTGACTAAATCTGCTCACTTCTTACCTGTTAAGATAATTTATAATGCGGACAAATTGGCTATACTCTATATTGATGAAATCGTTAGACTGCATGGAGTACCTGCGTCCATTGTTTCTGATAGGGATTCGAAGTTCACATCGAGATTTTGGCAAAGCTTACAGACTGCATTGGGTACTGAATTGAGACTGAGTAGTGCTTCTCATCCTCAGACAGATGGCCAGTCAGAAAGGACCATCCAGACTCTGGAGGATTTACTGAGAATGTGTGTCCTTGATTTTCAGGGAAACTGGGAAAGCCATTTTCCTTTAGCTGAATTCGCCTACAATAACAGTTTTCATTCAAGTATTGGTATGGTGTCTTTCGAGGCATTGCATGGCAGAAAATGTAGATCTCCGATTTGCTGGGCAGAAGTTGGAGATGGGCCTTTGCTTGGGCCCAAGATTGTATACGAAACGACTGAGAAAGTCAAACTGATACAACAGAGACTGAAAACCGCACAGAGCAGACAGAAAAGTTATGCTGATGTTAGAAGACGGGATAGAGAATATGAAGTAGGTGATCATGTTTTTGTGAAAGTGACACCGATGAAAGGCCAGACTCGTTTTGGAGCCAAAGGCAAGTTAGCGCCGAGATACGTCGGACCATATGAGATTATTGAGAAAATCAATCCGGTGGCGTATCAAGTTGCGCTTCCTCTTGAAATGGAGCATATGCACAACGTCTTCCACATTTCTATGTTGAGGGACTACCTCCGGGATCCTTTCCATGTGATAGAGCCTACTCGTGTAGTGCTGAGTGATAACTACACTTACGAGGAACGGCCTATTCAGATTGTAAATAGACGGATCAAGAAGTTGAGAAACAAAGAGATCCCATTAGTGAAAGTTGACTGGAAAAACCATGGTGGCATGTATGCCACTTGGGAGAGGGAAGATGACATGGCTAAAAGATATCCTAAACTGTTTTCACTGAATCCTGTTTTCTTCCAAAACGAAGGTAGCTCGAGTTTAGAGGACTAAACTCTTGGAGACTGTAACAACCCTCATTACTGTTTACTGATTAACCACTGATTACTGCTAAACTGAGACTAATTATGATTGGTAACTGAATTGATTGAAGTACTGAACTGATTGACTGAAATCTGGAACTAAATTAATTAAGTATATCTGTTTAATTGTATGGCTATCTGTTGACTGTTTGATTATCTGTTCATGCCTTTGTGTTTAAATTGCGAATTGAAGGCCTTATCGGCGGCCGAATTTGAAATTGATTGATGATTTGTGATCGTTAGAACTAATGTGATTTTATGGAATATTCAGTTAAAATGTGATTTGATACGATTAAATTAGGTTGAATATTGGTAAATTACATATATTGGCTTTAATTACCATTTTGCCACATGAGTGGCCCACTACCTAGACTACATTTGAGCCTCACAACACTTTAACAAAACATTTCATCAGTCCATTTCTTGTTCTTGCCGACTTGAGAGAGAGAGAGGTAGAGAAAGCTTGAGTTCTTCACAATTTGGCTTAGAGTCTTGTAGAGATTGAAGGATTCTTGCATATTGAGCCTCTAGACTTGTAATTGAGGAACCTAGGTATGAATTTCATCCTCCTTATTGTGTATTTAAGTCCTTTCTAGCATGGATCATGGTAGTTTAAAGAGTTAAGTCAAGAATTGGTTCAATAGTGTTAAGGATATCGATAATCACTACAACAAATAAGATTTTAAGGACCAAACACTTTTGTTCTTAAAAGTGAAAATTTTGCTACAAAAAATATTCAGAGGCCAATTTTTGTCATCACAAGGATATTCATCAATTCCACCGTCCACTTGTAGGAGTTCCAATTAAAATCAAGGCAAAACTTTAGAAATATTGGCCTCAAGAAATTATTTGTACCTAAAGAGTTTTGAATCCAAGACCATAAAAGGAGCACACCTTCAAGCCCTAAGGCTTAATTACTAAGCCGATCCCTTATTGCCGTCCCGCAAAGTTAACAAAAATAAATAAACAAATAAATAAAAAAGAGGGTAAATTACACGGACATCTCCAAAGGTTTCTATTTAATACAAATTCCCCCTCATGTTTGAAAAATTGCATTCCCCTCCCTGAGGTTTGTAATCTCACACAAATTGCCCCCCTGAATGGTGCTCAATTAATGACCTTCTCCCTTTATACCTAAAGTTCTGAGCCAAGCATCCTTGGTTACGATGAATAGTGGCCTTGGCACGAGTGATGGGTTTCCTAATTCTCCCAAACTATTAGGTGGCAACTTTGAGATCTAATGACGAAGTTCATTTTTGGCAAATATTTTTGCAGTGAAATGGATTTTCTAAAAGTTGTCAAATTTGGACTATCATCTACATTTCATAATACACCCATGAGACTAGATTGAAGAAACCGAGGGTCCGAACTATTAACTCACGCAGGTACCTCCCATGCAGTGTTACAACCATTGACAGTGTTTGGACAAAAACATTCGAAACCACTAAACTCCCAAACCACTCAACTAGTTCTCCAACTTTTCCTGGCCGTCTTCTATTATAGAAGTCTTTCCCGATCATGACCAAGTGTTCAAATACCTTGAGTCCAACGCTTGCTATTTTTATTTGCTTAAACACATGATTGCAGTGAGAGCGAGAACGAGAACGAGATCTTGCTGAAGGTATAGAAAGGGATATGATCGAGCATGTCCCACTCATGCATGAGATGTATCTAGGCCCCTTCCATTATCCTCTTTTGGCCTCCATTGTCAAAAGGGGAATTGTCTTCTACCCAAAAAAGAGCATCCAAGGCAACCACCCTTATCACTCCATCATCCTTGTCTCCCACCTCCTTGACTTTGCATTCCTTTCATTATTTATATGGTGGATCAGAGTGAAGGGAGAAAAGAGAAGGGAATTGAATTGAGAGAGAAAAAAGATAGAAGTTTAAGCTTTGAGCCAAAGCACTTCGATACACTAATATATCATCTTCCATATATCAAACCAAGCCCATAAATTCTATTATAGCCATATTCGTGAGCTTTGATCAAAAGGAAGTGAGTATTGTTGAAATTGAGAGAAAAACAGAGTGTTGGAACAACTTCCCCCACATACACTGTTAAAACACCCCAAAACACCATTCCAATAAGAATTTCAAATTTTCAATGTGAGAATTGAGAACACACTTCCTAAGCTTGAGGGTGATCAAAAGGAAGTTTAGAAATCAAGTCCTTCTTTCGAAGGTGAATTTTGTACACTTTTCATTTTCTAGTATTTCTTGCATTTTCTTTCTTCTATTGATTTTCTTGCTTCAATTTCATGCTATAAACCTGTTATAAGCTAACTGGAAATGGTTAGTTGAGCCACCTGCATATTTTCCGTTTGTTTTTCTGGTGTTTGAACAAAATAGAGTTTTTAGCTTGGCCTAATTGGCCAGCTGACTAACTTTTTGGCTAGCCATTGCATCTTTTGGTCGGCCAGCTAGTTTCTCCTAGATAGAACTCTAGCAGCCTCTCAGTGTCGAACAGAATGGTTTTCGTGGTCTCCTGAAGCAGTTGTTTTTATTACTTTTATTTTAGTTAGAGAGTGTTTGTGAGGATACATTTTTGTTGTAATATTTTTATTCCTTTTCTTCCTCATTCGGATTTGTAATATTCAAAATTGTAATAATTTCCCACCCTGTTTCTTTCTATCCCGTTCTTTATTTTGCTTTCCATATTATCTAAGTATGCATGTTATTTTACTTGTCATCATATCCATACTTTGCATCTATGTTTTATGCCTTAAGATTCGACTAAATTTGCATTTGTGAGTTTATTCGATTATTATGTAATTTGTGCGCTATCTTATGTCTTGAGATTATTCACATGTCATATGTTTTAGAAACCAGATTTTTAGTTGCATTTCATGAGTGAATTACATTAGGATCTTGTATATAGAATCATGCATGTTTTACTAACTTTGTTTTGTACCTATTTGGGGGACGTCAGTAAATATGTAAGTTTTTGTGCTTTAGCATCCCGCCTGTGTGTGATTTTCTTACTATGTTTAGCATCCTACCACGTGGCTATGTGCTTATTTGATATAACTTTATGTATGCTAGTGGGTGAAGGTTGTGTTATTTAATTTGGATAAAATTGATTTTCATGATTTCACTATTCAAAACATTTTCAAGATAATAAAATCAAGTTGTTCCAAAATGGATGACACAGTCTATAGTTGTTTGCTTCACGTAGTAAATTTTAGGATTTATTAAATAATCGAAATATGACATATAAAGTTAATAAAAATCATATTATGACTTAGTAGAGGCTGATCTTTTGATCAGGTGAGCTGGGGGTGCTCAATTAATGACCTTTGCCTCTCATACCTAAGGTTCCGAACCAAGCATCATTGGTTATGACGAACAATGGCTTTGGCGCGAGTCACGGGTTTCCTAATTTTTCCAAAACATTAGGTGGCGACTTTGAGATTTGATGATGTAGTCTATTTCTAGCAAATGTTTTTGCAACAAAAATGGATTTCTATAAAAGTTGCCAAATTTGGACTCTTATCTATATTTCACATTGCACCCGTGAGACTAGATCGAAGAAATAGAGGATTTGAACTGTTTAACGCGGGTGGGTACCCCTTGACGATATTTACAGTTTCTGGCGACTCCATTGGGGATATTAGGAAACCTTGACTCAGACTCCATGATATGACTTTTATTTTCAAATATATGTTCATTGAATTTCATGCATTGGTGTGCTTAAGTCCCGTGCTCCTCATCTGTTATCCTGGATGGCTATTTGGCTTAAATAGTCATGGGCTCTAATATGGTGGGAGCACAAGTCTTGGAATCGGGATCACCACGTGCCGCTTGATCTGCCAGATTAGGCAGGTATATCGGTGTCTCGCTGAGGTACCCTATTTGACTGAGACTGACCTAGTACATATAGTAAACTCTAGCAACTTCCACAATTAAGACAAGATGCTACCCCATGCTAGGATGAATGATGTCACTTGTTTGAATAGTAAAACCCTAGATCATGTCAAAGTTAGAACATAATAATCCTACCCTCTATAGGGGTGTTTGTTCTCTTTCGTGCTATGTGCAATGTATGGGATCTGGGGTTCTCAAATCTGATTAGTGGATTAGACATATCATTTTGAGGGGTTGATTTTAGTGTGCATAATGATCTGTTGAGCCAAAATGCTGTCGAAATTCTGATTAAGAGTATCATTTTTATTTTTCAAGGTAGTCCTAGCACTATAGCTTCAGAATTGTCTAATATCCCCTAAGTTTTGTTGACTCACGCTGGTAGAGTTAGTAGAACCGCATATTTTGGTTCAAGGACATCTAGTGTTAGTTTCTCTGTCGCCAATCATAAGGAAGAAGGTTAAAACCTCATTGTCAAAACCTCGCCAGCTAGAATTTCCAAGATCCGTGATGGATCCACCTTCAGTGGTGATGGACCAGCCTTCAGTGGTAACGGACCGACTTCCAGTAGTAACAGATCCACCTCCAGTAGTGACAAACCCACTTCCAGTAGTGAGAGATCCACCTCTAGTAGTGATGAACCCAAATCCAGTAGTGACGGATCTACCTCCAAAAATGATAGATCAACCTTTAACAATAACGAACCAACCTCTGGTAGATATAGGAAACATGTTTTTGGCCCTTCAACAAAGCATGGATACTATTACCAACAAGGTTGTCACCAACAAGGAGGCTTTTGTCGAATTGCAATGCCTATCTAGGGCGTCTACATCTTATCCACCTTCAATGGTTCATCCAGTTTTGGAACCACCTCTGCTAGTTGAGGAACTTATTGAGCCCAATTTACAAGAAGGCATGAGGGTTCTCACACAACCAATGGGAGGACTGTTCCCCATGGATATCGATGGAGTTGACTCGACTATGCCAAAATTAGCCAAGTTGAAGAAAATGTTCAAAAATTCACAAAGGATCAAGTCCATTCCAGACATCGATGATGGGTTTACAGAAACAATTCTGAGGCTATTTGAGCAGTTCAAAAGCCACACATGGATAGATTTGATGGGACTGGTGACCTTATGGTTCACATCCGCCTCTTCTCAGACATCCTAAAGCCAATAGGCCTATCTCAAGCTCAAAAGCTTTCTTTGTTTGGGAGAACTTTATCTGGTGTAGCCGTAATCTGGTATGCCAAGCTAGAGGACTCAATAAAACAGACTTGGAAGAAGTTAGTCGAGGGTTTCGTCACCCAATATTCTTACAACACCCAGATTGAGGTAACCATCCAAGAATTGGAGGCAACTTGACAAGAGACCAACGAGAGCTTTATGGCATTTCTCACTAGGTGGAGGGCAAAGACAGCCATGATGACAAGTCGATCCTTGGGAAAAGATCAAGTCCGCATGGTTGTCAAAAATCTGTATGGAGGATTATTGCAGAAAATGATAGTTCTCACACTCTTGAACTTTAGGAACCTCCATGAAATTGGGGTTCAAATTGAGGATGCTATCAAACAAAGGGTCATTACAAAAGGAAATGTGCCCGTGAGAAAAATGTTCAATCACAGTTCTAATCACTACAAGAAATTGCACTTTTGGCAACTACTTTTGGCGACGACGTCAATTTTTCATAGCCAAAAGTATATTTTTGGTGACACAATAATGAATTTCGTTGGTAAAAGTAGACCTTTGCCGACGCAATTTACTATCGTCGCTAAAAAAGCATAACATTCTTTAAGCGCCAAAATTATTTGTTGGCGCCAAAATTTCAAAAGTTTTAGCTACGACGCTTATTTTTTAGCAACACAATGAGCGTTGCTATTAGTGTGCTTACTTTTGGCGACGACAAGTTGGCATGGGCAAAGAGTTAAACATTTAGTGACGACAACAGTATTCGTCGGTAAAAGTTTTGCTAGTGAAACGAGGTGATTTAGTAATTTGTGTTTTTTTTATAACTTTTGAAAGAGTTTTAAATATCCTAATTATTGAATTGTAAAATTAAAGTGATCATTGAATTAGATCACAAAATGAACCCATCAAGCCTAAACATACTCTTAAGTTGAGATGGCTAATTTGAGATAATTAAAACTTTTCCAAAGAATGTGGTTAGATTATCATTTTGTAGAGGGCATTTTACGTATAATCATATTAAATTTCATAGTAAATTTCTTTTTGTAATGTTTATCTTTAAAAAATTAATGGTCTATCTTAAATAAGTTATTCATCGTTCATTTTTTTTCAAAGATAAGTATGACAAAAAAACATGTTACAATTATCAAATTATTTTTTTTTCCTATAAATGATATACATAGAGAGATTTACAAAATAAAAATTTAAATTATCAAAACGAGACTAATAATGACATCTTTAAATGAGAAGTTATTAGTTAGTTTAGTGGCAGCGCTACAAGGAGGTCTACATATATTGTAATTGGTAAAAGGGATGAAGTCTATCATTTTATATTGAGTGATTGAAAAATATAAAGAGATGTAGAAATTTATGATTAGCCTAGGACATAATCACGTCATGCCCTAGAATCAACAAATAATTTTTCCCTTTAAATAAATTATCTCAAGTTTAAGTTTGAAATTAAAAGAAACCTAACCAATTGCTACTAGAGATGGCAGTGGGGATCCTACCCTATGGATATCTATAGAGATCCTATCCACATATATGGATTTTTTTCATTTTTTTTACCCATCGAATTAATTAAGTGGGGATTTTTAAATACCCATAGGATATGGGTTGGGAATGGGTAATGGGTACCCGCCCATTTCCCATTTCCCCACCCATATGTTGTGTTTAGGGTTCTCAATCTCACGATCTTCTCAATCTCATTCTCACTCACATAGCAGCGAAGGCAACGATCTGCGTCGGATTTGCAAAGGCAAAGATCTCCATTGGATTTGCGAAGGCAACGATCTAGTGGCGGCGATCTCCGTCGGCGTTACCACGGTGGTTCTCCGGCGTGGTGAGTTTCTCTATCTCGTTCTCTTGTTCTATTTGTGTTGGAAAATTCATCTATTCGATCCTCTTCCTTCTCTTCCACCCTTGTTCTGTGTATTTTCCCGTCGTAATTTGCATTATTTTTTTTTTCTTTTCCTTTTCCTTTTCCTTTTCCTTTTCTATCACTTTCTCAACTTCCAAACAGCCCTGTTTAGGTTTCCCTCCTTTCTCAGGGAGGTTGGTTAAGAGAGCATATGATGCATTGTTGTTGGACGCTGGTGGCACTCTTTTGCAATTGGTGAAACCTGTCGAAGAGACTTACGCATCAATCGGCAGAAAATACGGTTAGCTTCACAGAGTTGTTGCTTTGATTCATGGAAATTTTAACTCAATGTTGTTTAAAGCTATGGATTTAAATCAGTTGTGAATTATGATGCATTTGGAAATTATTAGCTTTGATTTCTCATGTGGAAGATGAAATTTATTTACTATCTATCTATTTTCTTATATTTTTCATTTTTTAATCTAAGCTGTCTAGATATATATTCTCTTCATTTCTCTATTTTTCAGCAAGAATGGGTATTTTTTTTGGATCTGTTCATCGAGTCCTGTTCAGAGCAATTTTCTGGGTTTTCTACTACTAGGAATGCTGACTAGGATCATGGATGTATTACCCTAGATCCCTGAGTCCTAGTTTATGGTTTTGATGCTCTAGGTGTTTTGGTTGATAGAGAACAGTATTTGAGCAGCCTACTTTTCTTCCTTGTATGCCTTGCTAAGGATTGGGTGGGGTCTGGCAGATATTTTTTTTGAGGGCAGTAGTGCTTCTGATAAGGAAAATGCAAAAATTAGAATGCATAGTAGGTTCTAACGAAAAAATTGCCAAAAACTCAAATTTCATGATTTTAAAATTCATTCGTTCCACACTAGTGAATTGTAATTTTATAAGTTTAGTACTACTCTTTTCAACTACTTCCCACATGACTTTTAATCCACCGTCTGCTTCAATCTGAAGAAACTGATGAAGAAAGAGTTAGAACAATATGTATTGGGCATATTGGTGCAATTTCAATCTAATTAGTCATTGATCAACCAAACAGAGTAATTGGTTTTCAAGTCATCCCCCAATTTACTATACGTTTCCAAAATAATATTTAAAGAACACACCTTAAAACACTAGATCAATTTATATACATACAAAAACATGAATCAAGTGCTAGACCCAAACCATAAAATAAAGTAATCGAATTGACACAAAAAGTTAGCACTAAGATAACTTCTATAGACTTATGGACACTTGCAAATTTGTTTATACTTTCTTAATTAATCACTACATCATCATAGAATCAATGCACCAAATGATTAACAAATATCACATGTGAAAATTAACTCATTTCACATAAAAATAAATCATGGTTATATTTTCCGTCACATCAATATATAGAAAATACAAATGACTATGAAAACCACAAGTTAAAAAAGCCTTACACTTCACAAATAGTTCCATGAAACAAATTCAACCTATATGCCAGAACAAAAATCCTGGCTAACAGTTGGAAACAAGAAAAACAAAAACAAAGTTTAAAAACTCCTTCAAACAAAAGGAGGCCTACAAAACCCGTAGAACCAAGAAATCAGACACAAAAAAATACCCAGAAAAACAGTGTGGTCCAGATTCATTCTAAATATTGAATCCAACCATTTACTCCTTTTGGCAACTTTGTAACAGATTGCTTCCACCATTATAGAAAAAGATAGCACAAACATTGCTACAGCTGTTGGCTTTTGTATCCGATTCACCTCATGACGTTTTATAAGGGAACTATGTAATTACTTGGTAGCAACAAATATAACATATTAAAATCTTTTCAAGCAAAACAGAACAAGAGTGGTTTCATACAGAAACGGCTATGATGAGTGTGTGTTCCTCTCCTTACCCAAATTTCTATCTCAAAATCTCCAAAGGCAAATCATGATATAACTAGGAAAAGATTAACAATAAAAACAAGTTTAACCAACTGACCCAAATGGACTAGAAAACCAGACACTTTCTTACAGAACCATTAGTATAGAAATCATTTCAGATTAAGCAAGAGCTATATTGAAAGGATTAAAAAATGCACCATTGCTCACCAATAAATTGAGGGTGTTGATACAACACAAAAGAATCATTGTTAACCAACATAACACAGGCAAGGAAAGAGAGAGAGAGATTGATACAAAACTGGTAATATATTCATAGTGGATGGATATGCAAGGGAATCTATATACCTGAATTTGACTTCTATTCCCAGCAGTGATATTTGAAATTGTCCAGCAAGCTTCTTTCTTGATGCTTTTTTTGTGATATTGTGTGAGAAGTTGGTAGAGACAAGGGAGGACATGGTTCTCAATCACAAACTGAAACAAATAAAGCGAGTTATTTCTCACTGTGCGATGAAAAGTACATCAAGTTTGTTGATGTGTGTGTGTGTGTGTGTGAGAGAGAGAGAGAGAGAGAGAGAGAGAGAGAGAGAGAGTTTCAATTTCCTCAGCACTACCATTCCACTAAAATGCAGTTTTACTTGCTAAATACATACACAAATTTCATGACAGCATTCAGCATTTCAAAAATTCAGTTTCCTAATTAATTCTTGTTAGAATAGGTATTCCATAAAGCTTTGTGATGACATCTTTTCAGTTACATCTATATATGTATATAAACACATAGCTAATGTACCTTATCATTCAAGAGTAAAGAGTCAGAGACTTATAGGATACTCTTAAAAGAATAATTAAACATAACTTCTTCCCACGTACAGTACAATGTATGCAAGGGCTACTGCCCCACAAGAATTAAAAACTTGTCCATCATCCTCTACATTCATCATCATTTTTGAAAGACTGTATAACTGCACCATACGAAATTCCTATTTGACCAGTGCCTAACCTCCATGAGTATAGACTCAAGGCAGTAATTAACGCCTTAGCACTCACCGTGTGCGGAATGTGCAGAAAGAATTGAGCTTGTGACCTTAGCAGAAGAAAAAATAATCTCATCATTTAGTTGCCGCTTACACCTTAACATATATAGTACTTTTTTATTTACTCTTAACAATCTCTTATACAGATTGTATTTCAATATTGATTATTAGTTAATTTCACAATTACAATGGATACTGTCGATGATGCCAACCGTTGCATCAAACATCTGATGCTACTGGTGGCTGATGGTTGTTGTTTGCTGGTCTGCTGCAGCTGCTGGTTTGCTGCTGGCCTGGTGGCTGCTACTGCTGCTGCTGCATGTTGCTGTGAGGCAGCTGCTACTAGATGCTGGTCTGCTGCAAATTTGTAATAGTGGTCTTTATTTAGAGTCTTGTAAATGGTTATTGCTTCTCCAGATGCGTGCCTCATGGGAGAGGGATTCTTGTTTTCCTAGATGGCCCACCATAAGGTATGATTTATTGTTTATTTTTTAGTTCCCACCGTAAATAATTTTCAAATATATATATTGTTAGCACATAAACATATAATGTTATTTTTTTTAGGAATCAAACATTTTTTTTTGGTAATTGATTTATTTGGTAACAGCACTACTAGTGATGTTGACACTAGAGACTTGGATGGTGTTTGAGATTGATTTTTTAAGTAATTTTTTGATTTGGTGTGCCTTGCATATTTCCACAATATAAATTTACATTGTATTCGTTTTATTATTGGATTCCAAGTTGTTTTAACTTTTTTAAAGTGTCCATGCTTCTTAGCTGGTTCTTTCTTTGGCCTATTTGCCAAATGAATTTGATTCCTAGTGCCTGTTGATGTTGGAATTCATTAGTTGGTCTAAACCAATTTTTGAATTTTGTATGCCAAGGGTGATGCTCAATCCTTGCATGTGTGTGTTTAATTATTATCTTCTAAGAGACTAAGACCAAATCCTGAATCCATGTTTCGTGTACTATTTGGAATGTATTTTCCAAGCAAACAGGATAGGATTTCAGGATCTGCAAGGGTAAGTCACTCGGTAATTATGTGGGACACTCTTAAGTACTCTCTTATTTCAGGATTTGCTGATGGTCTGCTGGTCTGCTGCTGCTGCTGCCGGTGTGCTGCTGCAGAATTTTGCTAGGCTGTTACTGCTGCAATGTTGCTGTGAAGCGGGCTGCTACTAGATGTTGGTCTGCTGCAAATTTGGGTTGTTGTTAGTTTCATGTTTTCATTTTGTTAGCTACTGTTTTTACTATGGGTTCACAAGTTGGATGTATTTGAGTATTTTAGTGAGTTTACCCTTTCAGGTTTTATACATCGCTCCCAAAAGCATATTTTTCAGCAGTGTTTTTTTGTCTACACATCAACTTTAGGTGATTTCATATCAATGTTATTAGTTTGTAATAGTGGTGCCTGAGGAATGCCTCTTGTAAATTTGTAAATCTTATAAAAAAAAATATAAATAATTTTTAATTATTTTTGCCGCTGCAAATTTGTCGTTGCCAAAGAGTAAAGTTTTCTCGACAAACAACTTGTTCGTAAATGTGTTGCTCAAAGTGTATTTTTTGCCAATGTCAATTTGTCGTTGCCAAAAGTAAAACTTTATCGACAAACAAATCGTCGGCAAAATGTGTCACGAAAAGTTTACTTTTGCCGACGCATATTTTGTTGTTAAAAGTATATTTTTTGCCCACACAAATTTGTGTCGCGAAAAGTGCCACACAATCATCATATTTGAATGACTTTTACCGACGCAAGGTAAATTGCCGACGATGGATGAAAGCTTTTATCGACGACTATGCTTGTCGCTAAAGGCATTACTTTTACCAACGCAATGATAATTTCGTCGGCAAAAACTTTTGCCGACTCACTTTTGCCTACAGGTTGCCAACGTAGCTTTGTGTGTTGGCAAAACTCTTTGCCAACGAATTTTCCCTTTTAGCAACATATTTTGTTGCGTTGCGAAAAATACAGTTTCTTGTAGTGAATGCTACAGTCGGTAGTAGCACAGCTGCCAATTCCATACCCTCAAAGATTAACACTGTCACACTTTTACCAAAATAGCCAACCCTTTTGTTGATATCGACCCACAACCAACCATTTCAACTTAACCTTGAAACCGAAGGTTTCACCTTCTCCACATGTCCCCAACCCGAGCCATGGAAATTCTGGTGGAAAAGGGGCACCTCAAGCTCCTTGATCCCTAATCCATTTCCATGTAGCCATGATCCTATCAAGTATTGTGCATTCCACCAACAACACGGTCATAATATTGACCGTTGTTTTCAACTTCATCATGGGATTCAAGATCTTATTGATAATAAGATCATAGCTCCACCCCAAAAAGCCAAGACCACTACTAACCCATTATCACCCCATGACCAAGTCCCACCACCTTCCTATCTTAACCTTATCCATACACTACCACCCATCTTCAACCCCAACATATATATCACACATTCCCATCTACCCAAACCTGAGGTGCTTATTTTAAAGGGTAATGATTTATTCATGATATATGCACCTTGATGCTAACCAAAATCCCAAAACTCTGTGGTGGCAGGTGATCTGGAGCAAAAGCTGGATATTGGCCGATATTCTCATGGGGCATGCACTTCCCTCTTTATGGTTTTCTTGAGCCATGGATCGATCAAGAAGTAAAGAAACACTGGAGAAGTTCTGGGTCTGACATTAGCTGAATCTGTGATAGATTTTGAAACTAACGCGGGCTGGTAAACTCAGGGGATATTGTGACCATTTCTGTGATCAGGGATGGACCACCTGCTGATTGCACATATTTCATTCTAGACATAGTGGATGGCGTGCACTGATATTAGCAATTTATGAATGCTTTCAATTATTTTCTGAATTGGGTGCTAAGTCTGAACCTAATTCCACCAAGTCTGTGGGGCTGGAATTAGGATCGAGTCAGTCTTGTGAGTCAGAGTCTAGTGATTTTGGGGGTGATAACCCGAATCACTACCCTTTTTGTGTCTGTATTTCATTTTCCTCTTGAGTTTGTTTCGATCGTTGAGCCAAAAGTTCAGAACGAAAATGCAGTAAATTTTGCCTACTTCTCTATTCCTGTAAATCATTGCATTGACCAAAAAATTTTAAAACTTTTTCCAAAACTTTGATAAAAACGAAGACAAAGGAATTCCTCGGGATTTGTAAAGTTTGATCGATTGAGAGGAAGAGTGGTATGCTAAGCCCTTGATGGATGAGATCATTTCTGTTAATGTGTGTACTGAGAATGATCCTGACTTAGTCCATATTGGTTTTACATTGTCTTTAGAGGAGCACCACGAGCGACTCGTCACTTTATTAAAAGATTTCAAAAAATATTTTTGCGTGGTCCTACGAAAACATACTTAGAACTGATCATGAGATTGTACAATATAGGATCCCTCTCAACTTGAAGCCCGACCCCCTTAGCTTTCAAACCTTGATTCAGAATGTTCAATGGTTAACCAAAGTGTGAGGCATGCATAGCCGGATTGGAAGCAGTTCTAGAACTAGGGGCAAAAAGTCAGATATGATCAAAGATTCAAATCGGGTCGTTTCTCAAGCCTATGGAGACCGGCAACAAAGTAAAACTCAGAATCTGAGAGAAGGAGATTAAGTTCTGAAGGACAATCGAGTTCCTATCCATGACCCTAGGGACAAATTTAGATCCAATTAGACGGGGTCCCTACATCATCAAGTTTATCTGGTCAAGAGAAAAAGTCATTCTCATGGATTTAGATGGCTTCGAGATCTCATAACCAATCAACATAGACAAGCTAAACATAGTACTATCCGGCTCACTGGGTTGAGAACCCAAAAGGATGACCCAGGCAAAAGTTAGAGTGGAAAAAAAAAAAAGAAAATGAAAAATGAAAAAAATAAAAAAAACAGAAAATGAAAAATTAAAAAAATTAAAAAATATATGGAAAAAAATGAAAAAAAATAGAGCTCGCAAGGTCGAAAACCCGAAAGGGCAACTTTGGCAAAAGTTAGAGCACAAAAGTAGAGTGAAAATACCTGAGTGAGCCTTAACTGTGAACTACGTAAAACATGATTCTTATCTTTAGGATACGCAGACAGTTTTATCTTGAAGTTCGGCCCCAATCATTTCCAACTCACTTATCCCGTTCATGTTTGATTGGTGCATATTTATTTGATTCGGTTGTATTGTCCATGTTCAATTGGGTTATCTTTATTCGGTTGTCCTATCTCTTCTTTATAGTAGATTCAATTGCAAGGTAGATCACGTTTTAATTTGAGGTTGTACATCTCAAGGGTTAATTCTATGCTGGTTGGGTAGTGGCCATTTGCGAAAACAAATTTCGAGGACTTTTAATGAAGTTGACTGATTTTCTCGAAAATTATTTTATTTTTGCAAAACTAGTCCATTTTTTGGACCAAAAAAGGAAAAAATTTAGTTCTCACAGCTTGACTTACATTATTTCAAAATAGAGAGTGGAACAAGCATACTAATCTAACTCTCATGTTGGTCAAAATCTGTTTAGCAGAAAACAAAAAAAGAAAAAGTCAATGCAATAAACTAGGAACACAGTTGAGTCAGGTTTTCTGTCCTTTTCCCATATTCTTGAAAGTCTCCGTTGTCAACTCACTCGCTGAAAAATGCGTAATAGTTGTCTCTAGCAAGGTATCGTGCCCACGATATTCTAAACCGCACCCACATTCGTCGCACCCATAATATTCTAAATCGCGCCCGCAATCTTTGCACCCATGGTGTTTCTAATTGCTCCCACGTTAAAGTTTTGTGTCCTTTCTATTCCAACAAGTGTCAATAGGTGTGTTTGTATTGTTTTTGCTTTGTTTTTCTTTCGTTGAATAGTTTTTTTTTAATTTTCGGCCACTTATGTAGCCGGCCGACCAAATTTTTAGCCAGTTCATTAGTTCGTTTAGCCGGGCGGTTCATAAATTAGTCGGTCCGTCAATTTTTTAGCTGGTTGGATGACTAATCAGTCGGCCGACCAATCAATTAGCTGGCCAACTAATTTTTGAATCCAAAATGGAAAACTATAGAAGTTGCGCAGGCTCAATGGTTTGTGCTTTCGAGTCATGTTTTGAGTGCCTTTTATTCCAACAAGTGTAAATAGGTGTGTTTGGTTTGTTTTTGCTTTGTTTTTATTTCATTGAGTCATTTTTTTTTCTAATTTCTAGTTAGTTGAATGTTTAGGGTCCAATTCAGAGCTCATTGATATTCAATCATTCTCGGATTTGAGTTTGAAATAAAATATTTTCATACCCAAGTGCTAAGCTATTCACGCCATGATGTGCAGAGCATAGCTCATTTTATTAAACTTCAGTTGCCTCGCTTCATCATTACTCTTGAGAAGCCCTTGAGCATTCTGCCTCAGCATTGGTAGAGTTTTCGAAAGAAATTACTCCTCATCAACCGTTAAGTGGGGAGTACGAAGGAACTCCAAATTGGGCCACGGAGGTGGACTGTCGTTTCAACTCTTTGTTCTGCCTTTTCAACTCATCAATCTCTTCTTGAGCATCCTTGTATATATGCTAGAGCAAGGAGAGTTGGGTGTTTAATCGATGTACTTCACTCATCCTACCCTACAGCCAATGGGAAAAATTAGAGACTGCGGTCATCGTTTCCACAGAGGACTTCAATGTGTAGTGATTGGCATCAATGTCAGACTGTGCTGCCATTGTTTGCTCAACTGACATTGCAGGAAAACTGAGAATAGGGGCAGGAGTACTATATTGATTCTGAGAGGTGCTAGCCTCAGCATTCTTGATTGGGGAATCATTAAGGTTAGGGAAAAGAGTGAGGGGACGGCAAAAAGAGGCCATGTCTAGGGGAGTATAATGTCAAAGGAAAAATTTGCAGAGTAATGGCAAATTTGCAAAGTAATGAAAAATTTGCCAGCTGCTGTCGGTCAGCCGCGCTGTGATTGTTGAAATCGCGCCAGACATGGTGCTTGACGAGGACAAACGGGGCAGAGAAAGAGAGAAAAATATGAAAGGAGGGAATATTTGTATATATTTTGTATATATATGTCTATGTATCTGTATCCATACATATACATATCCGTATGTTTGTGTCCGTAAACGTGTATGTATATATTATGTTTGTATATGTATATATAGCTTGTATGTGTGTATGTATTTGTATGTAATAAATATTTTGTATTTTTGTATTCGTATATGTATATATATGGTATGTATAGAAAATGTTCAAAAAAAAATTCAAAAAGAAATTTTCAAAAGAAAATCAGAAAAAGAAATTTTCAGAAAATCAAAAAGAATTTACAAAAGAAGAAGAAGAAGAAGAAAAAGAAAAATTTGAAAAACAAAAGAAGAAAAATTTGAAAAAACAAAATCATGAAGAAAATTTTGAAAACAACAAAGAAAAAAAAATCGTTTTGTGTATCCATCATATTAGTTTTGCCTCCATCATTTTATTATTGCGTATCCATCATAGAAAAATATGAAAGGAGGGAGTATTTGTATATATTTTGTATATATATGTTTATGTATCTGTATCCATACATATACATATCCGTATGTTTGTGTCCGTAAACGTGTATGTATATATTATGTTTGTATATGTATATATAGCTCGTATGTGTGTATGTATTTGTATGTAATACATATTTTGTATTTTTGTATTCGTATATGTATATATATGGTATGTATAGAAAATGTTCAAAAAAAAAATTCAAAAAGAAATTTTCAAAAGAAAATCAGAAAAAGAAATTTTCAGAAAATCAAAAAGAATTTACAAAAGAAGAAGAAGAAGAAGAAGAAAAATTTGAAAAACAAAAGAAGAAAAATTTGAAAAAACAAAATCATGAAGAAAATTTTGAAAACAACAAAGAAAAAAAAATCGTTTTGTGTATCCATCATATTAGTTTTGCCTCCATCATTTTATTATTGCGTATCCATCATATCATGTTGCATATTGTATGTCTCACATTGTCTCTTTGTGTTTTTTTTTGCATTCACTATCACACTTGCACTATTTGTTACATTTATCAGGCATGGGCTACAATTCATTCATATCAACATTTGATTACAACATTTTTCATCAATTGTTGCTGGCCCCCTTTTCGGATTGTACGTTCAAACCACTAGGTTTATGCTGGCCCCTTTCGGGATGATGTTACTATCCTTTTCTTGGGTTGTTGACAGTTCAAACCATCATTGGTTAATACATCTATTTTCTTGGGTTGTTAGTTGAGACTATCCATCGGTTAATACCTCTTCTATTTTAGGATGTAGGTTCAAACTATTCATCGGTTACCTTTCATTCTCTTATGTGAATGTGTTTGGATTATATCCCTTGTTATGCTTTATATTACCTGTTGCATTGCATTATAGATCGTGAATTTTCAAAACAAAAATCTGCTTCGTGAAGTGTGTAAGTCCAACTTTTAATTGTAATTTGAGCACATCATTTGTATTCTGCCTTGAACTACGCTTGTTTGGTTCCTTGCAAAGGGATATGTAAGCAATCCTCAGGTTTAACCAACTGCATTGCATCTTGTTGTTTACCCAAGTCTTATTGCCTTGTCAAAAGGGTCGTCTTCGGGTTTTGACATTCACTTATGTCAAGAAATGACTTTGAGTTTTGTCAAAGAAAGACAACTGTAAACACTCCATTTTGATTGGCCCTAAGATTTAAATGCTTTATTTTGATTAGCCGATGATGAAAACAAGAATGTGTTTCTCACAAAATTCACAGTAAGAAAGATAGAATTTGTGCTTCATTTCCGAACCTAAGTTTGTTTTGGGCAAGTGTTCAAATCCTGTTTGAAACTTTCTTTCCATGCTTTATTCTGAATATTTTCGTAGTGTTTCGAGGCTCACTTTTAAATTTCAAAATGAAACATTTTCTTAGAAAATTGAGTAAAGAACAGTGTAACAATAGGAGGAAAATGTGAGAATTTTGTCGAAAAATCCTGTTTTATGCAAAACAATCAGCCACGGCCAATATTTTGGCCGGCCGGCCAACTTTTTTGCCTGGCAGACCATGTAATTGGCCGGCCAACCAATAATTTAGTTGGCCAGCCAAGAAATTGGCCGGCCAAGCCAATTTTGCCCAGAAGCAGGGCAGTTTGGGCAGAATTCTTGATGAAAGCGTGTGAGTCATGCCATTTCAGATCTTTTGATGATACATTCATGCACGAAATGTATCTAGGCCTCCTCCATTATCCTCCTTTGGCCTCTATTGTCAAAAAGGGGATTGTCTTCTACTCTAAAAGGAGCATCCAAGGCAATCACCCTTATCACTCCATCATCCTTGTCTTCCCCCTTGTCTCTTGCCTTCTTGACTTTGCATTGATTTCATTATCTATATGGAGGATTAGAGTGAAGGATTTTGAAGAGAATGGAATTGAATTAAGGGAGTGAATTGAGAGTTAGTGAGAGAAAGAGAAAAGTCTTGAACATTGAGCTATAAGCTTAGAGATACACTGATATACAATCTTTCAATATATCAAACAAAGCCCATAAATTTTGTTATAGCCATATTCTTGAGCCTTGATCAAAAAGTGTTGTTGAAATTGAGAAAAAAATAGAGGGTTAGAACAACTCCCCCCTCCACCCCCCACACACTGTTAAACCACCCAAAAGCACCATTCTAATAAGAATTTCAAATTTTCAACTTGGGAATTGAGAATACTCTTCCTCAACTTGAAGGTAATCAAAAGGAAGTTTAGAAATCAAATCCTTCTTTGGAAGGTGAATTTTGCACACTTTTCATCTTCTAGTATTTCTTGCATTTTCTTTCTTCTATTACTTTTCTTGCTTCAATTTCATGTTATAAACCTGTTGTAAGCTTTGGAAATGGTTAGTTGAGCCACTCATATATTTTTCGTTTGTTTTTTTGGTGTTGAACAAAACAGAGTTTTTCGGCTTGGCCTGGTTGGCTACCCGGCCAACTTTTTGGCCAACCAGTTTCTCCTAGACAGAACCCAGTAACCTCCCACTATTGAATAGAATGGTTTCCGAGGTTTCCTAAAGTTGTTGTTTTTATTACTTTTATTTTAATTAGAGAGTGTTTGTGAGGATACATTTTTGTTGTAATATTTTTATTCCTTTCCTCCCTCATTGAGAAGAATGGAATGGAATTGAGGGGGTGAATTGAGAGTTAGTGATAGAAAGAGAAAAATCTTAAACATTAAGCTATAAGCTTAGAGATACACTGATATACCATCTTTCAATATATTAAGCCAAGCCCATAAATTTTGTTATAGCCATATTGTTTCTATCATGTTCTTTATTTTGCTTTCCATATTCTCTAAATATGCATGTTATTTTGCTTATCATTATATCTATACTTTGCATCCATGGTTTATGTCTTAAGATTCGGCTAAAATTGCCTGTGTGAGTTTAATCAATTATTATGTGATTTTTTGTGGTACCTCATGTCTTGAAATGATTTGTACCTTTTTGTGGGGCATCGGTAAATATGTAAGCTTTTATGCTTTGGCATCTCGATTGTATATGTTTTTCTACTATGTCGAGCATCCTACCATGTGGCTATTTGCTTATTTGATATAACTCTATGTATGCTAGTGGATGAACGTTGTTTTATTTAATTTGGAATAAAATTGATTTTCATGATTACACTATCCAAAACATTTTTGAAAAAAATGAAATCAAATTGTTCCAAAATCGACGACACAGTCTATATTTGTTTTGCTTCACATAGTAATTTTAGGATTACTAACAATTAGAATATGAACACATGAAGTTAATAAAAATCATATTATGGTTGGCAAAGGCCGATCTTTTGATCCGGTGAGCGGGGGTGCTCAATAATGACCTTTCCCCCTTCATACCTAAGGTTCCAAGCCAAGCATCCTTAGTTACGACGAATAGTGGCCTTGGCACTAGTCACGAGTTTCCAAAGTTTCGCAAAATAAAATTAGGTGGCGACTTTGAGATCTGATGACGCAGTCCATTTTTGGCAAATATTTTTGCAATAAAATGGATTTTTCTGAAAGTTGCCAAATCTAGACTCTCATTTACGTTTTATATTGCACTCGTGAGACTAGATCCAAGAGACCAAGGGTCTAAACTGTTTAACGGTGCGCGAGTAACCCCCCGAGGCAGTGTTACAAGCACCTTAACCATATACCAATGACATTCTCACATTCTCCAGCCTCCGAGCACGGAAGGGCATTTGGATACCTCAACACACATAACACATTCTAAATTTACACACACCCAATTACACAACCCAACACTTAATCCAACACTCTGTAGATGCAATGCAATGCAATGCAAGAGTTCATAATATTGTAAATTAACTAAAGTCCAATTCAATCACACACAAAATCAATCCAATGAAGACGATATGAAATACATATATGTTTCCATGTCCCATGTCATCCCCACCATCAATTTTAATTATATACTAATTCGTACATTGAACCTTTCAACATTGCCGGATTTGCCATCCAAAACAACTTCCTTAAATCCTTCATTAACATCATCATAACACCAATCCCATTCCACATACGGATACTTAAGAAGATTAATTAAAATTTCAACATAAAGTACAATTTTAATTCAAACCCTCATTTAAAAACAAAATTCCAAATCTAGGGTTTCAAGAAAATTGAGAGTTTTCTTCATTTCATCATCAAATCCACCAATCATCAAATATTACCCATTAATATCTTAAAACATTCTAAATATTTCAAAAGTTTGAGTGAAAACTCCAATTTTGGAATATAAACATCTTTTAATCAAAGATTTCAAGCTCAAATCAACCCATACTTCCCATAATACAACATAATCGAACGAAATCATAAATGATTAGAGTTAAGAGAACTCTCTACCTCAAGAAGGTGAGCAAATAATGAAGACCCAAACAAGAACTTTGACAAATTCACAATCCAATCGGTTAAGAGAAATATACTCACTCCTCCTTCACTAATCTTACATGATCTAAGGTGGATCCTTGGTGTAATTAGGTGAAATCAAAGGTTTTGTGGATAATTTTTTCAAATATGAAGAGGGGAGGGAGAGAAAAGAGAGAAAAATGAGAGAAAAGGAACAAAAAGTGGGTTTTATACATGTTGATCCCTAATAGACCGCTCGAGTGACCACTCTCGTGCTCGAGCGAACACAGCCAACTCTCAACATCTGAAGCATGCAAACAAAAGTACTAGATGCCTTGAAAGACCGCTCGAGCGAGCAATCAGTTGCTTGAGCGAATAGAAAAGAAAAAAAAAATTCCAGAGTGTTATAGGGTTATCCTGTCCTAGCTTTGAAATGATCTAAGGTTTCGCTATTCAAACAAATGGTATCATACATCCTAGAAAATGAGGTATCATCCTGTCCTAATTTTGGAAGGTACTAAAGTGCACTATATGTATAAGGTCAACTCTACTCTAGGGGTTGAAGTTAAGGTGGCGTCAGTAAAGAGCCCTTTACTTAATAACCAGTTAAGATCCTAGGAAGTAGGAAGAGTCAATATAGCATCTCTTCGAAGTCCAATAACCGTAGATAGTAAAGCTACCTTTACGATAGATCTTAAATAGTATTAACACAAGGTCTCAAACGTAACGCAAAGATAGGCATAGTATCACAAGACGCTTGCCTGTGCTTCCACTAGTATTTGGGAAACACGGGGACTTTAAGTGCACCAATGCATGTAATGCAATGAACATATAATTGAAAATAAAAGTCATATCATGGAATTCGAGTCAAGGTTTCATAAAATGCCTAGCAAAGTTGCCAAAACTGTAACATGCCCAGGGGTACTTGTGCGCGTTAAATAGTTTGGACCCCTTGACTTCTTTGATCTAGTCTCACAAATGCAATGTGAAACATAAATGAGATATAACGATTCTGGTTTATACCTGACCCATTTGTTACTTTCGGATCCAAGAACCTGTGTATTTAACTGTTGTTCAACTCTTTTTTTTCTTGTTACTTGTTAAGTTTGGCTATTGGAAGTTTTGGTTGTGTTTGAAATAGGTTGGGAGGTTAGTTTTTCAAAGAGTTGTTGCTCATATTTTGGCTTGTTCGCTCGAGCGACCATTCTTGCGCTCGAGCGGTCTTTTACAGTATGCAAAACTATTAAGAGTTTGATATCTTCGCTCGAGCGGCCTTTCTTGCACTCGAACGATCTTTTATAAGTCTGAACTAATGGGAAAGGGTCATTGTGCGCTTAAGCAGTGGTTTTGGTCACTCGAGCGGTGTCACTTATTGTGTCTATCGCTCGAGCGGTGTTTTGCTCGCTCGAGCAGTCTGTGCATATATCAGTCCGAAAGACACCCCTTTTCAATCACTTTTTCATCTCTTTCTCTCTCTAAACATTCCAAACCCTAGATTTACTCTTTCTCTCTCTAGTTCTTGAACTCTTGCACCAAATACTCTCAATTCGTGAGTTTCCTCACCCTAGTCTCTTGGAGAAAAATGTTGAGCACGCCAAGGGCTTCGTTTCACTCGGAGTATCTAGTGTTTTTGACACCATCAAGTTCTACCCATCTTTTCTTCGTGTCTTCTACTTTGAGATAGGGATTTCTTTGACTCTTTTATATGATATTTAGCTTAATTATTTGCTTTTGAAAAGGGTTAGTTATTTGGGAATTTTTGGTGAAACTTAGGGTTTGGTTTTAAATCAAAAGAGGGGTTTTCCAAATTGATTCTTGAAAAGGCTTGTGAGAATATGGTTATGGATGAGTTGTGTTGAAATGATGGAAATCTTTTCTGAAAATTGATTTGAAATATAAGGGGGCTTTAACCCTAATTTTGGATATTTGAAATTATGAAAGGAAAATGGAAAATAATGTTGAAATTGTGAAATTGGATTAACGATTAAGTTGAACCTCTCTTGCATTATATATAAAATAAATATATAATGCTATTTAAATAATCCAACTAGATGGGTTGCAAAACAGATACGGGTATTGGATCACAACCCGATCCAAGCCCAATCTCAAACATATGCACAAGAAAAGCCCAGCCCAGCCCAACCCAGCATAGCATAGTACAACCTAACCTAAGACTAAGTCCAACACATACATATACACATACACAAGCCTAGACCAGTCTAGATCAAGACTAAGACTAAGTCCAAATCCGAGCCCAAGCCCAAGCTTAAGAATAACTTCTATTTATGCCCACTTTATGAGAAAATTTTCATGCATAACCTAATGGTTTCGGCTCATTATTTTTGTATTGAAATTTCTCACTTAAGAGAATACAAAACTACTCGGACCCATCTCAACCGACAGTTGAGTCCCACTTTAATTCCGAATTGAAGTTGCTGAAAAACCATTATTTTCTAACAGAAGGATTATTAAGCACTCTAAAACTTGTGTCAATCCTTTCAAGTTACAAATATAAATTTGATATTTCTTCCTAAAGAGATCATTTCAAAGTTTGTTTGAGATCAAACAGTTCCAGCCTTCGATCAAGCTTTTTTTTTTTTTTCGAAGACTTGAAGAAATTCATCAACTTGTTTAGTTCAACAACGAACATTTATAGCCGTTGGATTACAACTCATCTTGGGGATTGATTTAGGGAATTCGTTCTTTTGTAATAGAACAAAGAATTGTACCCATTCTTATTCAAATTAATAAAATTAATTATTTATGCATTTATTTGTTGTTTTAATTGTAGGATATGAAATTTGTGTTTATATTGAGCATCCTCAATTCATCCCCAATGACATAAATCATGTGAAGGGGGGCCTATACTCCTCTCTGTCTCTCTCTTCTACTTAATTAGGGGTCAAAATGGGAGTGATGTATTAGGGGATATAGCATCACTCTTGATAACATATATATTTTTACTTTTTTCAAGGTAAAGTTATTATATATATATTTTGATGATTTTACACAAAAATAAAAAATTTGGGACAATTATGTTTTTTTTTTTATACTTATTATTATTATTATTATTTTTTTCCGATTTGAGTCTTATAAAAATATATATATTGAGTTTTAAATTTTGTCAATTTAAATCCTAATTTTTCGATTATTTTCGTTATGTAAAATTGACCCCCAAAAAATATGTTTTAGTCATTAAAATCAATGTAAGTATACATAGACATACATTTTTCATTGGATTTAATAACTAAAGTATCATTTTTTTTTTGTTAATTTTACTTAAACAAAAATAGGCAAATAATTTAGAATGAAAATAAATCAAAAGTTTAAGCTTTAAATTGACAAAATTAAGAGCTCAGGGTTTATTATATTACAAAAGTCAAACCCTGATATTTTGATTTTGTTTTTGTTTTTGTTTTTTGTTTTTTGTTTTGTTTTGTTTTTTTTTATGGTTTTCCCCCCTTAAAAGTTACTTTTTGTTACTGAATAATTTTAGGATAAATTATAAATACACTTTTGAGGTTTGGTCAAAATGTGAATTGCCCTTACAGTTCTGAAAATTACATCTTACCCTTTCAAATTTTTTTAATCACACAATAAATGACTTATTTTATAAATAAATCATCAAATTAATTAAATATTTTGAATGATATTAAAAATATATTTCAATTAACAATTCAAGTAATTTTATTGTTTAATAGAAAAGTAGTTAGGAAATTTCATTTTTATATTAATTCTTTTGAATAAAAAAAATCCCGATAAGAGAGTATTTGTAATTTTTAAAATTATAGGGGACAAACCGTATTTTAAGTAAGGAAAAATTATCCATAAATCTCATATGAGGGAATGTTGATCCATTCAGTCTTAAGAGTTTTCTTATAAACTAATTAGTCATTTTCTTTTTGAAAAGTTGTATTTATTTGATTTGGTGTCATTTGAGTTGAAGTGAATGTCTTTTTGTGATTCATTTTTTTTTAATTTTTTAATTCGTTTTTGGGATGAGAATGGAAAGATGATGTGTGGAAAATTCTTTTTTGGGGGATTGGTAGCTGAAGTGTTGGTTGTCAAGCGTAAAAATCTGTTAGTGTGATTTTCTGGTGTTACATTAGAGTACCACGTTTGGATAAAGTACATTAAAGAGTTTTTGTATGTTAGATTGATTAGAGTGTTACGTTCGAAAAAAATGTACAAAGAGTTTTTTTGAAATGTTACGTTGTTACAATTCAGAAAAGTATACTAAAAAGTTTTTGTGTGTTACATTAATTGGAGTATTATATTGAGAAAAATACAATAAGGATTTTTCTTTTTGAATGTTACGTTTGAAAAGTACATTAAAGAGTTTTTTTAATGTATTACATTGAAGTATTACGTTTGGAAAAAGTACACTAAGGAGTTTTGTGTGTTACATTGATTGGAGTGGTACATTTGAAAAAAGTACACTAAGAAATTTTTTTTTGGAATGTTATGTTATTGCATTTGAGAAAAGTACACTAAGGAGTTTTTTAGTGTGTTACATTGGAGTGTTACGTTTTTTGACTGTTACATTGGACTGTCACATTTGGGAAAAGTACTGTAAGAAATTCTTTTAAAGTGTTATGTTTAATAATTTCAACCTGATAAGAAAATTCACATTTGTCCCTCAACACATGATACATACGCATTTATGCTTGGCTTTTTATGTAATTCACACAAGAATGAGACCTTTGTGTTTATAAGAAAAGAGAAATGACTAAACAATTCATAAGATCACTATTTGAGATTTATTGGTGTTTTACCTTTCAAGTGAACTTCAAGGAGTGCATTTTTAATTTATTCAAAAATTTAAGATCACTATTAACTATTTTATTTTTTAAAAATCTTGATAGATTAGAAACACTAGAAAAGTTAATAAAAAAAAAATTAGAAAAATTAAAAGAAATACCAGAAGAACAAAGTTTAAAAAATGTTTTTTTTTAGCACTTTCCAGACATGATTTGTTAAATAATTATTATTTTTCTTTAATTTTCAATTAAATAAGCTGAAACTAAGAGCAATTTTTTTTTTTTTTTGACTTACATAACCAAAAATGTTTTTTTTCTTTTTTTAATTTTTTTGGGAGGGGCGGCTAAAATCAAGTGGAAATTGAGTTCACATTCCTAACATCTACTCAATTGAGATGATAATTTTTTCAAGTATCGTTTTGAATTATTGCTACAAATATTAAAAATAGTCTACTACCAAATAGTTTTAGAATAAAATATTACACACAAGTTTACACTTAAAAAGGCGAAAAAGAAAATCAATTGCCTATTATATTAATATCATAATTGCCAACTTCGTCAACATTATAAATTTTACACCTCTTTTTATAAAAAAATTATAAAATAGATTAGAAACACTAGAAAAGTTAATAAAAAAAAAAATTAGAAAAATTAAAAGAAATACCAGAAGAACAAAGTTTAAAAAATGTTTTTTTTAGCACTTTCCAGACATGATTTGTTAAATAATTATTATTTTTCTTTAATTTTCAATTAAATAAGCTGAAACTAAGAGCAATTTTTTTTTTTTTTTGACTTACATAACCAAAAATGTTTTTTTTCTTTTTTTAATTTTTTTGGGAGGGGCGGCTAAAATCAAGTGGAAATTGAGTTCACATTCCTAACATCTACTCAATTGAGATGATAATTTTTCAAGTATCGTTTTGAATTATTGCTACAAATATTAAAAATAGTCTACTACCAAATAGTTTTAGAATAAAATATTACACACAAGTTTACAGTTAAAAAGGCGAAAAAGAAAATCAATTGCCTATTATATTAATATCATAATTGCCAACTTCGTCAACATTATAAATTTTACACCTCTTTTTATAAAAAAAATTAAAAAATTCAATTAAAATAGTTAGATTCCAAAATAACCCTTAATATTACAAATCTCTACCAAATAAGTTTTCCAGAGGGACTTCAAGAGAAATAAAATAAAAGACAATAATCATTCAACATCTTTGTTTGGAAATTAGTGGGTTGGCTTTTTAACTTTTTGACTATTTTAATTTGGGATAAAAAAATTCGTTTGGGTTGGTTTTTTTTTTTTAAAGAGAAAAAGTGAAATAATTATAATTTAAATGTGATATTTTATGTTATTAATTTTTTAACTAATTTTTTCTTCTTGTGGCTAAATTAACCCTGAACTCCAAAAAAGTCTTACACCAAACGAAGGCATAATTAAAAGGATTTTGCTCTCCTCCAAAATACAAACTTCTATTGCACCTCTAATTATATTCAGTGTGTTTGGTTTCAGTTTTCTGAATTTAATTTTCTAAAAGTTGAGTATTTTATTTTTCGTATTTTTTTTAATTTTTAGTGAATATTTTTAAAATTCTAAACAATTTTTTTTTTTATTTTTTTAGATGCACATTACTTAAATGTATCTAAATAGTAAGATATTTGTAAAAAAATATTTTAAAAAATTAATAAATATATAAAAATATAAAAAATGTACTGAATTTTTATAATTTTGGTATTAAGTGAATTTTCTAAAGATTTTTTTCACAAATATTATATTTTTTTATGTGTATTTATATTAGGTATGTCTAAAAATTAAAAATAATTACTTAAAATATTAAAAAAATTTAATGAAAATAAAAAATAAAATTTTTCAAAAATTAAATTTTAAAAATTAAAGCTAAACAAAGTGAAAAATTAAAACTAAACAAAGTGATTGGTTCTCATGCTCATTTGGAATGCTGTCAACGTCATCATCAAGATAACGTTCGTCCTTCAATGTCAACATTTCTATATTGTCATCGTCCTCATCAAAATAATGTTCATCCTTCGGTGTCAACATTTCTGATGATGGTGGTTCAATAGTTTCCATCAAAATAAGTTCTATTAGAAAAGAGTTAGGTTTGAAAATTGAAATTTTCTTTATGAAAAATTTAGTATGAATACATTATTAAATTTTATACCAATTAATTTAAATATTTCAATCAATTTTGAGCTATATTTGTTGTAAATTATATTCTAGAACCTTACATACTAAGGTGGTGTTTGGCAAGAAGCTTTTTTAGCTTTTTTAACTAAAATAATACTAAAAGATAAAATAGACTAAAATAGCTAATAACACAAAAATGTCATATTAAACCCATAATCATTTCATTTTTTCTCTCACAAACATCACATTCAACTACAAAAAAACTCTACTATCTTCCCAAATACAAAAATTTTAACTTCCTAAAATAGCCAAAAACTAAAATAGCTTACCAAAATAGCAACTTTCCAAACACTCACTAAAATTTTATTAGCTTATAAAATTTACATATATAAAAGCATTTTATCTCTATAACTTTTATAATGAAAATACAACAAATGACTTTTACAGATTAATGTTTTCCCAGGTACTAAAACAGGCAATTTGAATTAAAGATGAATCTAATTATCTAATTTCATGAGAAACACATCTAATATGTTTTAAGATTGTTATACAAATTAATGTAATTAACTAAAATATATAGATTCATGATTAATTGATTACTTTACTGAATGAGAAAACATGTTGTATATTACAACCATATTGCACAGAAAATAATACGATAAATGGTATAGAAAGCAAACCGAAGACTGTGTGATACCACAGTCTCTTTAAAACAGATTAGCCGTGTAGCGATCTCAGTTTTGCCACTTCGCTGAGTATGTCGGGGATCAAGCTGCTCGGTCAGCTTGCGGGGGTCTAGGGGGCAGCACCCCTTGGCGGGTCCGAGGGCAGTGCCCTGGAGGGGTCGAGAAGTAGCGCCCCCGAAGCAAAAATGCAAAATGCATTCGAAGTTGCTTGTCCACTCAAGCGGCCGTTTATGAACTCGAGCGGAGAATGTTTGATTCTAGAAGTTTGACCTGTCTGCAAAAGTACTGGGAAAGTGTATTTGACGCTCGAGCGAGGCTTTCCACGCTCGAACAGACCATGTTATATCAGTCTGTAAGGGGAGATTTCAGATCACTTTTTCAGTTCTCTCTTTCTCTAAAACTCTCTAAAATTTCCAGATCTAGAGCTTCTCTCTCTAGAAGTCATATTCTCTCTTTGATTCATCCAAATCCGTTGGGAGTTAGATCGAAGTTCTCCATCAAAGTTGTGTAACTTCTCGAGGGCTTCGTTGTGTGCATTGGAGATCGAGTTTCGACACCATAAATTTTGAGGTTTCGTCTCTATTCTTCTTCAATACTTCAGGTGGGGATCTTCTTTGAGTTATATATATGTTTTATCAAGATCTAGATAACTTTCGAAATCATCCTTTGATTAATTTTGAAAATTAATTGTTGATTCAAGAAGATGAGAGATTTTTGAAAGTAAGTTTACTTTCTTGTTCCTTTTAAAATAAAAATTGGGGGTTTTGAACTATGAGGATTGAAGAGAGATGTTTTTGGGTGATTTTCTTTCAATAAATGAACATAGTGGTTTTGGTGAAAAAACCTAGAAATTGGGAGTTTTTAAGAAATATGCTGTTATATTTATTTTGTGGGTCAAAATAAAATATGTTTGATAGTTATTTATTTATATACATATAAATGATGAGTTTCATGGAATATGAGATTTGTTGAAGTATTTGAAATTGTTGATCAAAATGTTGTTATAGTCTCGAATGACTAAACTGTTGAGATTGCTCGAAATATGAGAATTGTTTGAAATAATAAAATGAGAATTTTGATCACAATGAGAATATTGTGTGGAAGTGTTGAAAGTGAAAGAAATATTGCATTGTGTTATTAATCATTGCATTGGCATATCAATTCATTTGATAATGATGAGCTTTGAAATTTGATTTAAAAACTTTGCATTGAGAAAATAATGTTAAGAAATAAGTTTTCATGAAATGGTTTTGGGTAAATACGTTGGTAAGTCTTGAAAGGTGGTGTAGATGAAATTGATTAAGTTGGCCTTTGTGTCCTTGGTAAAAGACCAAAAAACTGTGCGGATAGGTGTCGAGCCTTCCAGTTAATACTAGTAAAAACGATAAATTGGTAGTACTTGTATAGGCTACTTGCAGACACGGATCTAGGGATTACCAGAGTTGTATTTACCGCCCCTTGAATAAAATTGAAAAATGTTGAACAGTTGGAAATTGCATGGCATGATTGAGTATGATGGTTTTCAAAAAATGAAGACGTGTTTTATTTTCAAAATGGCATGGCATGGCATATGCATTTATCTCTTGAGACTTGTATAAAATGTATATACTTTATTAAGGATTTCCTACTGGACTTTATGCTCACCCTACGAGATTTTTGTGCAGGAAAAGACGTGGTGAGTCTGCCTAACTGGGGGTGTGGAAAAGTGTGTGTGTTGAGAGCACAAGGTTCTCATTTGTTGTGATTTTATTTGTAAGCCAAGGGCTTTGTATGTGTGGGTTTGAATAACCGTTTTGTGTAATCGGGCTTAAGCCTTGGAAACTTGTAAACCCTTGGGGATATTTATTTGTTTAATTACTTGTTGTTAGACTAATGTATTACTGCATGAGGAATTATTCACATTGAGAAATGTAAGCATGGGATTGTATAATTGGTTTTCCTTTAAAAGGGCCATGTTTATTGTATTGTCATTTAGGTATGAAAATTAGGCCGTTACAAGCCGTCTCACCGTGGATACTGGAGGTATGTCGACTTCTATCTCCCAGGATACGACGGTTTAGACTAGCTAACGTAAAAGCACCTTCTGTTGGCTTTGGCGAACTGACAATGACAGCACTCTCTCACATAGGAAGAAAAATTATAAACAGAAGCAAACTGACTATATATCTGGAAGCCAAAAACTTCTGTAACAAATCAAGGAAGATGGGCCTCCTTTTATACACAACGGGGGGCAGAGGAAGAGCCTCCAACTATCAAGGTTGGCACCAAATTCAGGCCATTAATGCACCAAAAAATGATGGGTAAATAAGTACATGAGTTATATACTCTGTATACGACCAATCTGACTCAACCCAAACCCAACTCATTCTAGCAAGTCTCAAGCCTCAAGCCTCAAGTCCAAGCCTAAGATCCACGATCCACGGATCACAAACCAGGTGTAGACGTCCCCGAACGTCCCGGGAGGGAATCCCGTTTTGTTCATTGGGGCTTATTACAGTTTGGACTCAATGTCACGGTCCTGTATCTAATCTTGCGGAGTGCAATGCAAGACCGATGAATCATCAAAGAGTCTAAATCTGCCAAATCGTTTTGAAAAACTGATTTTTAGAAAGAAGTGCCAAACATGGACTGCTTTGCCAGATACAGAGTCCCCACCTAAATATTTTATTTCGGGGGAATTTAGGGAACCCTGACTCGTGCCTAAGGCCACGTGTCCGTCATCACCAAAGTTGCCTCGGCTCGAGAACTTGGGTACGATTGCGGAAGGTCACTTCGTGAGCACCCCCGCTCGCCCGATCAAAGATCGGCCTCTACTAACCATGATATCTAGTTTTGAAAACATTATGCGTTCTTATTCCGGTTGTTAGCCTAGAATTACTATGTGATGCACACAACATACAAGTATAGACTAGATTGCCTAAGTTGGAACAAAGCATCGCATATCCGTTTGTTTTGAAAATGGATTGAAGTTTGCTACTCGCAAGTAGGCTAAAATACGGGTTTCGACGAATTATTCCAATTCAAGCAACTCAACCTTCACCCACAGGCATTCAGACAGTTATATCACATAAGCAAATAGCCTCATGGCAAGCATGCTGTCATGTTAACACTTACACACATGCAAGAAGATAAAACATAAACACTCACAGTGTACTCCGAGCCAAAACGAGGAATATGTTAGTAATCAATGCATGATGCTAGCTATGTTAAGATGGCTAATGCAACGCATGCAAAATGCAACTAGAATAGGCTCGGCCAAGCTAAGAATGGCATGTGGAATGCGACAACTCGATACACGTATTCAAGTTAGAATTGAAATACTATGTAGTTAGTATGATGCGCCGAGCCTGGTGCATGCAATACAGATGAATGATGCAAACATGCGAGCACAAGTATGCTAATTGAAACATGCCCTAAACTAACCATCAAAAGCTAGTAAATAAAAGGGAGAAAGACGTGGGGTTGGAAGACATTCACATACGCACGCACACTTATTACAACATCGCCCTCTCGACGAAGGGTTCGAAAGAATAATACAAGCCAAATAAATAATTAACTACTCTAGCTAATTAATTATTACAGACCCTTAATTAATTAACAAATTAATTACAAAATAAACTAAGTATGAAATTCAAAAGGCTACCGCAGCTCCGCCTCAGAATGATTGGATGACGCATGCTTGATTTGCCTTGCTCGGAAACCCGTTGCCATGCCTCTGTTGCCTCTGTTTGCACTGTTCTGCACCTCTGATAATTGTGAAAATCCTAAGGTTGCTTCTGAACCACTCCCTGAACACTTTGGGATGCCACCGGCCGAGAGAAAACACCACTGGCCATGGAAATATGGTCATCGACCAAAAATGGGACCACTGGCTGGGTATTGATAGTCGGCCGGCACTTAAAGTTGCCGACCGACCATTTCTTCCTGCAGAACACTGGTTTTGCTGCAACAGAGGACAGATAGTGCATGGCATGGAATTTGCAAGCCAAATGTATGCACGACCACCCTCCCTATCATGCTATGAACTCAAGGGAGTATGGCTCTCGACCCTCGAGCCATCAATTACGCATTTCGATGCATGATGGCCAAAGATGTCAAGTGTGTAAATTGATATAAATGAATGCAACAAAAACAAATGAATGCTACACACTCTATCATGTTGGATCAAGAGTGTCGGCGACCGAGGATTGAGGTACGTTTTGTCACTCTAAGTACGAACGTCCCTCATTCGTCATGTTTGGTTTGACACCCTAAACCAAACATAATGCAATGTATGTATGCCATATACCATGAAAAGCATATAACCAATGCAATGCAACATGGGAGTGTAAGGCAATGTAACATGAGCATGCCAAAAGTGCAATGTGACTCAAGCATGTACACAAAACTAAGGTAATAAACATGTCAAATGCAACACAACCTAAGCATGCAATTTAAACTAATGTAACATACATGCCAAGTATACAACAAAGTTATGTGATGTAACTAGCTAAGCATCATGCAATATACCGAATCACGCAAACATGATGCAATACAAGCATGCAAATATCATGAATGCAAACATGCCCAAACGGACTTAAACCAAAATGCACCAACATGCGAAACAAACATGTACACATATTGGTTTAAACACTATGCAACAATGCACAATGCCCAAACATGAGCAAAATGGGACAAACATGAGAGCATAACAATGCAATGAACTCTGAAATCATGTGAAGAATGATGCCAAATCATAAACACAAGTGAAGCATAGCATGCTAATAGACTCAATGCTCAAAGCTAGCCAAAGGGATTACACCAGGGCCATATCAACCAAACCCCAAAGGGCCAAGATGACCCAAAACAGTCCTAAGGCAGACGAAAACAAGGCTAGAACATGCACGGGATAAGGCCAAAATATGCTATAAAGGCGAGCACGAAACAAGACGCATACAAGGCCCAAAAGGGCAAATGCACTACACCTACTACAACCGATCATGGCATGAGTTAGGCAAATAAAATCAAAGTTATAATATGTCAAAATAAGCCCCAAAACCTAATCAGAAGGCCTCCCAAAGACCTAATCATGGAGGCACATACAATGGTCCACACATGGAGCATAAGACAATAACCCTTCAAAGCATTGAAAGGGGTGGTAAATGCAAGCATACAAGCATGGAACATGGACTAAAATAGCATGATAAATGATTCCAAATCACTGACATAACCCAAATAAAGCATGCTCATGACTCATACACTCAAAGCTAACAAGCTGGGATACATGGTGGCTATACAAAACATGGCAAACATGATTGAATCAACACCAAATAGAGCTTAAACATGTCACAACATGGCTAAAAGCTTCATGAAGTCAAGCTAAAACATGCAAGCATGATGGTCTAAATGCACGATACATGTCATGACAATAGAGGGGATTACAAAGCAAGTGCATGATGCAAATAATAGGCCATCGAACCAACATGAAACAAAGGTCTAACATGATAGAATAACACCAAATACCCTCTGAAATGGAGCCCAATAAAACTATGCAAACATGCTACCTTTATGAGCCCTAAATGTAAGCAACTAAGTCGCAAGGAGAGAGGGGTGTCCCTCCCCTATACAAGACATCAAAACCACTTCTCCACCACTGAAAATCCTCTGGATTTCAATGGTGAGAAGGCCAAAACAAAAGGGTTACAAAGCCCAAAGAGGAAGACACAAAAAGAGACCAAACAAGGCCTAAGAGGGGGTGGACGACCCCCAACACAAAAGTAACCTTAATGCAACATCTTAAGCATGAAAATACAGAACTTTTATCAGTTATACACTAAGCTCGAAACAATACGCAAATAGGTCTAAAACCTTAAGCAAAAATGGAGAATAAAAAGGTAAGTTCTCACCCTTGAAGAACACTTCAAGAACACCAATCTCAGCACTTCCTTTTGATCAAAAACCAACTCAAAACTCTGAAATCAATCCCTTAAAACCTCAGCATTCAAGTTATAGTGTAACACTAGGTGTCTTAGTGCAAAACTAAGAACAAAAACCCCTTTAGAACACTAATATACACACAACTATATATATATATATAGAGAGATAGATATATAAGCTATATATCAGAGTTGTTCAACACCTAGAAAGGGAGGAGAGGGCCTCCTCTTATAGGAATCCAATTCCTAAGCTTCTTGGAGAAGCTAACATAAGGGAGCAAATCCCTCCATACACGTGTATGGATGGGGTGTATTGTGGATGCCAACTGTGACAGCTGGCATAAAATATTTGCCAAAAGTAGATGGAAAGGGGTCGGCTGGAAAATATGGCCAATTGACCAACAAAAATGGCCAGCCGACTAAAAGCATTGCTGACCGACCAAAATATTTGGCCGGTAGCAAGAAAACAAGGCCGGTAGCCTCAAGCCGAAGCCGGTGAGGTGTGGGGATGGCCAACAAGCCATTCCCTGCCCTTAGAAGCAAAACACAAGTGTTTGGTCCACAACCAAGCACCAAACAAACAAGTCGAGAGGTCTTGAGGCAAGGCGTGCAACCGAGACCTCCAAGAACTCAAAACGAACACAAACATGGATGATCATCGAGTGTTCAAACGATAATGTCCAAGTCTTGAGGACGGTCAAAAATGGGGTGTCTACACCAGGACCTGACCTGGTTTGGGCCGGGTAAGCAGGCGGACGGCGCGTGCGAGCGCTTGTGGCAGTTTTGACAAAACCAACTTGGACCATAGTTTTGGCCCAAGCCCATTCTTGAAGCATTCATAATTCCCTTATTTCTAAAAATTTGGATGTCCCAAAGGGCTCGCGCTCTTATCAAAATCTTGATATTTAAATACCCATCAAAGCTTTCCTTTACAATCAATGTGGGATTAGTAGTTATATACAATTTCCAATACCTCATTCATGAGGCCAACTCTATAAGACAATTTCTCATTCAATTTTTATTGGCTTTTGGTCATTCTTTTTGTAGTGTACAGATATTGTTACAAAGAATATCTGCCAAAAGTAGATGGAAAGGGGTCGGCTGGAAAATATGGCCGATTGACCAACAAAAATGGCCAGCCGACCAAAAACATTGCTGACTGACCAAAATATTTGGCTGGTAGCAAGAAAACAGGGCCGGTAGCCTCAAGCCAAAGCCGGTGAGGTGTGGGGATGGCCAACAAGCCATTCCCTGCCCTTAGAAGCAAAACACAAGTGTTTGGTCCACAACCAAGCACCAAACAAACAAGTCGAGAGGTCTTGAGGCAAGGCGTGCAACCGAGACCTCCAAGAACTCAAAACGAACACAAACATGGATGATCATCGAGTGTTCAAACGATAATGTCCAAGTCTTGAGGACGGTCAAAAATGGGGTGTCTACACCAGGACCCGACCCGGTTTGGGCCGGGTAAGCAGGCGGACGGCGCGTGCGAGCGCTTGTGGCAGTTTTGCCAAAACCAACTTGGACCATAATTTTGGCCCAAGCCCATTCTTGAAGCATTTATAATTCCCTTATTTCTAAAAATTTGGATGTCCCAAAGGGCTCGTGCTCTTATCAAAATCTTGATATTTAAATACCCATCAAAGCTTTCCTTTACAATCAATGTGGGATTAGTAGTTATATACAATTCCCAATACTTCATTCATGAGGCCAACTCTATAAGACAATTTCTCATTCAATTTTTAATGGCTTTTGGTCATTCTTTTTGTGGTGTACAGATATTGTTACAAAGAATCTAAACCCATTTAATCCCACATCAACTAATGGTTGAGACCTACTTTAATTTCGCATTAAAATCACCATAAAACCATTTTTTCTAACAATCTCTCACATGAATAAAAATTAACCGAATAAAGAAAACGAACAATGTTTACAACAAAGACTCAGAGAGAGAAAGCACACAGACTAACCCTGCATTAGAAAAGGTAGCTATTGGCCTTGAACCTTTCATAGTGAAAGCCTATCGAATTTATTAACTAACCAGTGAACATAATGCCTTAAACTGTTCTGCCATTTGTGTAAACCGAGATAATAGACCTCACACAGGAGTTAGTCCAACCATTGTTCTTGTTCTCACTAGTGTGTCTGGTATGGCCCTGGAACACTAGCCTAGTTCAGTGAGTGGTTTTAAAAAATTCGGCGTTACCAATTCTTAAAGAAGCGGCCCCACTTCACATTTACATATGTGACCTATATAAGGCATCTCATTATACAACGGTTGATTATTCATATCACTTAGGTCATTAAAAGCATTAGCTTAACCTTTCACTCTCATAGGGTATCACTGTATAAAGGAATTGGCCAAAGGATTTACCTCTTCAGTAACTCACCCGTTACACGAAATTAGGTTATCTCTTTGAACCTATATCTTTGGATCTCCAATCAGCTAGGTTGGGTTTTTCGTTCCGGTATCATTACTAAGGCCTTAACCCCATTCCTCTTGACGACGTTTCTATTAACTCTCGAGTTAACCCTTTGGTTAGCGAATTCGCAATATTATCCTTAGACTTTAAATAGTCTAGAGAGACAATTCTATCAGAGAGTAGTTGTCATATGAAGTTATGTCTACGACGAATATGTCTAGACTTTTTATTATACATATTACTCTGTGCCCGTCCAATTGCCGATTGGCTATCATAATGAATACAGATAGCAAGCATAGGTTTCAGCCAACGTGGAATATCCTTAACGAACTTGTGAAACCCTGTATTTTTGAGGTATTAATATTTTAGTGAGAGATATTGGTGGTAGTTTGGTGGTGAGATATTTAGATGAGAATCTAACTTATTTTCTCCATTTATTTTATCTCCTTTTCTCTCCACCTCATTATTATTCATCTCCTTTGTTTTCTAATTTTTTTTTCATTATTCTTGGGCACCAAGTAAATTTCCTTTCTTTGAGCCCAAGTTAGTACCATTGTATATATATATATATATATATATATTTGTACCTTTTATTGATCAAATCTTTTTGTACACAATATCTATGGAATTTGTACACAAAATAAATAGGAAATCTCCCCAAATCTTGATCACATAGCTAGCTATCATACCTCCTAGGCCATAATCATTGTACTTTAGTACAAACAAATCCTTTGAAATCTTGGAGCAATGATGACCTTGGTATCAATTCTATATATATACATTGGGAATACGTCCTTAGTACACATATATTGAATAAAATATTCCCCATTTCCCTTCCCCATAGCCGGCCAACCTAGAAGAGTGTCAAGGACCAATTTTCAAGACTTGTAATTATGACATTCTAGAAGCAAAGTACCAAGTACACCCCTTTCTTGCCCACCAAGTAAACTTTATTTTATTATTTTTCCTTTTCTTTTGTCCCAAGCATTCTTGCCTATAAATTGAGCTCACCTCTCAACCATTTCTATCATTCTTCTTCTTGGTCCATCCATATCTCTATCTCTCTCATTTTGTTCTCTCTTAAATTGTAGAAATTTTGAGTTTAGATTAAGAGTGTATAGAGTGAGTGTAAGCATTTTCGTAAAGGAAGAAAGTTGTAGAATCTTACATAGCTTATGCCACTTTGGAGATTCATTGAGAAAGATCGAGATTCGAGTGTTGGAGATGGAGGAGATTGATTTGAGGTAATTTGGTGGTATACAATATGTTTCCTAAATTCTCTTTGCAAAGAGTTTGTTTTTAATTCCCATAAATTTGTGCTCCTCTTGATTATTCTGATTGTTTGATAAATTCTATGGAATTATTCATTGTTGATTCATTTGATTACTCTAGTCATTTGATGAGCTCTGTGTAGTTATTCTGTGTTGGAAATGTTGATTTGTCTGGCTAAATGACGTGGAAATGCTCCGTACATGGATCGAGTAGACTTTGCCAATATGCTCTGTACCAATAGCCTGGCTAAGCGGTTGTGCTTGGGTGAGGGGGGTGAGGCCAGTCACTGGTCATGTACCGAGTAGGACCGGGTATTTGGTTCTGGATAAATTATCATATGTCGAGTTGACTTGTTTGTGCAATTTGGTAGATTGCTTGATTATTGAATCTAATCGGTTGTGTAATTGCTGGATCTCTGTTGATTTATTTTATGTCTGAGCCTTGTTATTCCTGTTGTATTGTATACGTCCCAAATTAATTTATTTTTCAGGTGTGGAGCAAATTTAGTGGCAATTGGGGTTAAAGCATCTAAAGAGATTATTTGAGTTGGAGATTTGTTTTTTAGTCCATAACTATATATTATTTTTGGAGATTTGTATAATTTATACTTTGGAGACATTTAAGTTAATTATTTATGGAGATGATTTGTATATTTGAGATTATGAGTTATCTGAAATTTTAAATTTGTGGTTGATTTGATTTATTAACGACCCGGAAGTCGGGGTGTCACAGAACTGGCGAAGCCATTCAACTTCTTCAGTTGCTTTATCCAAAGCAATAAACTTAGATTCCATCGTTTATCTCGATATACATGTTTGCTTGGATGATTTTCAAGGCACAGTTGCCCCTCCGAGGGTAAACACATAACCACTAGTGGATTTGGAGTCCTTTATATCATATATCCAATTAGCGTCACTATATCCTTCTAGTACCACTAGGTATCTGCTATAATGCAGCCCATAATCCCAGGTGTAGCGTAGATAACCTAACACCCGCATAATGCCTCTCTAATGAGTGGCATTCAGATTACTCGTGTATCTACTAAGCTTGCTAACAGAGTAGGCTATATCTGGCCTTGTACAACTCATTAGATACACCAAACTTCCAATGACCCGAGAATATTCTAGTTGAGAGACGTTCTTACCATTATTCTTGGTCAAATGTAGATTTACGTCTACCGATGTCCTAGACACACTGAGATTTGATTTACTAAATTTCTCAAGTATCTTCTCAACATAGTGAGATTGAGAAAGTACAATATCACTAGATGTTCTAATAATCTTAACACCCAGAATGACATCTGCAAGGCTCATATCTTTCATGTTAAACTTAGAGTTATATAATTTCTTGGTAGTTCTAATCATTTCATCATTACTGCCAAACAATGAGTATGTCATCTATGTATAGACATAGAATGATATAACCTTTGTCAGTGTCTTTAACATATACTCATTTGTCACACTCATTGATTCTAAATCCATTGACAACATAACGTTGTCAAACTTCTTATGCCATTGCTTAGGAATTTGCTTCAAACCATATAATGACTTGACATGCTTACAGACTTTCTTATTTTGTCCTGGGGCTGAAAACCCCTCGGGTTGCTCCATGAAGACTTCTTCATCAAAATCTCTATTTAAGAAAGCTGTCTTTACATCCATTTGATGTATCTCCAAACCACGTAGAGCGGCTATCGCAATCACCATGCGAATGGATGTAATCCTTGTCACAGGTGAATACGTATCAAAGTAATCCAGGTCTTCTTGCTGCTTGTATCCCTTGATACCTAGCCTAGCTTTATACTTATCAATTGACCCATCCACTTTCATCTTTCTTCCAAAGATTCACTTACTCCCCAAGGCCTTACTGCCTGGGGGTAGATCAACTAACTCCTAAGTATGGTTCTGTAAGATGGAGTCAATTTCACTCTTAATTGCTTCTTTCCATAAGGGACTTTCAGGTGAAGTCACAGCTTTATGAAAAATTTGAGATTCTCCCTCTAACATAGAAGTCAAGAAGTCCGGGCCAAAGAACTTGGCAGTCTAAGCCCTCTTACTCCTTCTTGGCTCATCTACTTCCTCATCTTGATCATTTACTTGATCATCTTCAAGTTCCTTCTGAAAAATTTGATCCTTTTCTCGGGTTTGATAAGGAAATATGTCTTCAAAGAAGGATGCTTTCCTTGACTCCGATATGGTACTCTTGTGGATATCTAAAATATCTAATTTGTGCGCAAGAAAACTATATGCACTACTATTATGTGCATAACCAATGAATATACAATCTACAGTTTTCGAACCTACCCTAACCCTCTTGGGTGCAGGTACCGCCACTTTTGCAAAACACCTCCACATTCATAGGAAATTATAAGAAGGCTTGCTTCATTATCCACATGAAGTCTTGTCTACTTTCTTCTGAGGTATTCTATTTAGAATGTAATTAGCGGAGAGAATTGCTTCCTCCCATAAGTTCTGTGGCAACCTAGAACTTATTAACATTGCATTCATAATTTCTTTTAACGTTATATTCTTCCGTTCAACAACACCATTTGATTGAGGGAAGTAAGGCACTGTGGTTTGGTGAATAATCCCAAATTTAGCACAAATTTTAGCAAACGGGATTTATATTCACCACCATGATCACTTCTTATAGCCTTGATCTTTCAGCTCAGTTGATTCTCAACTTCATTCTTGAAAAGAATAAATTTATCAATCGCCTCATCTTTGCTTTTAAGCAAATACACATAACAGTATTTAATGCAGTCATCAACAAAAGTGATGAAGTACTTGTTGCCACCACGTGATTGTATGACTTTCAAGTCACACACATCACTGTGCACTAAATCCAATGGCTCAGTACTTCTTTCAACAGAATGAAAAGAAGTCCTTGTCAATTTTGCTTCTACGTAAGTTTCACACTTGTGATTTGGATTAATCTTAAAAGATGGTATGTGATCTAACTTGATTAATCTACGCAGAGAGTCAAAATTTACATGACCTAGTCTACCATGCCATAAATTAGGGGACTCAAGCATATAAGTAGAAAAAGAAGCTTTCTCATTAATTTTAGGGTCAAGAGTCATTACATTGAGCTTAAACATACCGCCTGACATATATCTCTTCGCCACATAGACCGCGATATTGGTCAACACGACCTTATTCGACTTAAACACCATGTGGAAGCCATACTTACTTAAGAGCGACCCCGAGATAAGGTTCTTACTAATGTCCAGCACAAATAGGGCATCATTAAGAGTTAGCTCTTTTCCTGAAGTCATCTTCAGGACCACCTTACCTTTACCCTCAACAGTTGAGGTTGCAGAATTTCCCATGAACAACTTCTCACTGTTTGAAACCAATTTGAAAGTTATGAACATTTTCTTATTTTCACAGATGTGGTGAGTGGCCCCAGTGTCTACCCACCATTCCTTAGGGTTGGACCCCACCATGTTCACTTTGGTGATGACAGCTGCTAGATGCATGTCGTCCACATCTTGTGAGAGATCTTCCATCTCAGCCATGTGAGCTCGGCTTTTGTTCTGTGGAGGGAAATTGTTATAAGGCTTCTTCTTTTTGTGGCAATCAACCGCCTGATGCCCATCGCTTCCACAGTTGAGGCATTTTCCATTGAACCTAAAAGTAGGTTCCTGCGGCTTGTAGACTAGCCTTTTGGAGACATTGCCTCTTGCCCCCAACTTTGAGCTTTTTCCTATCGGTGGCTCTTTTTTACCCTCGAGGATTGGCCATGCTCAACCATGTTTGGCCATGTTCAACGCTGAGGACTGGCCATGCTCAACCATGTTTGTTTTCACAGTGGAGGCATTCCCCTTTTTTCTCCTATTGTCTTCCTTAATTTGGAGCCTGACAACGAGCTCTTTGACTGTCATCTCCTTTCGTTTGTGCTTCAAGTAGTTTTTGAAGTCTTTCCAGCCGTTAGGTAGCTTCTCAATCAGTGCAGCTGCTTGGAATGATTCACACAGGAACATTCTCTCTATATTAATCTTGTGCAGAATTACTTGGAACTCTTGGACTTGACTGATGACGGTTTTTGAGTCCACCATCTTGAAGTTCAGAAACCAGCCAACAACAAATTTCTTTGCCCCAGCATCCTCGGTCTTGTACTTCTTATCCAAAGCTCCAAAGCATCCCACAGTTCATTTGCCGACTTCTTCGCATAGAACATGTTGAAAAGTGAATCTGCCAAGCTATTTAGAACATAGTTCTGGCAAAGGAAGTTTGACTGCTTCTAAGCATCTAGAGCCATGAGCTTCTGTTTGTCTTGCTTATTCTCCTCCACGGTTGGTGGATCCTCACTCAAAAACCTCGCCACCTCTTGAAATTCACTCCCATGAACTTCTCTGGGCGCTCATGATGGTTAAGTGGGCCTCTCGGAATAACAGGAGCAGTAATAGGGTTGACCACAGAGGTCACAACAACTGGGTTGACGACAAAGGTCACAGTAGTAAGGGTTGGCAATATAGTTGCCCCGGGGTTCTGTTTCCCACCAACATTAGCAGCAACAGCAGCATCGGTAATAGTTGCCATTTCTAAAAAATACAGCAGAATTTCATTTTCTGTGTTTCTAGAAATTAAACTTAACACTAGAAACAACTGGCAATTTAATTCAAAACTAGTCTCACCACTTGACCTAGAATCGAGCATGGTCAGGAATGTTTCTAGGAAGACTGGAGGGGTCACATCAGTCTCACTTAAAACCCACTTAACCTTTTGACAAAACTTTCAAGAGCATGTTGACTCCTAGTTCATGGGAAACAATTTTCTGAATTAAGTTTTCTGGGGGATGAACTAGGTTAAAACAAACCAAGTTCCAAACTTATATGCAATTTACAAAAATTGCTAACAAATTATAAGCAATGTAAAAAATTGCTACAACACTTATAAGCAAATAAAACTTGCTTCTACAAATTGGTAAATGAACCGAATTAAAACTCAAGCAAAACATTGCTTCAAATAAAAAGAAATGAAACCAATCCAAATAAGGATTCTTATTTGTGTAAAACTCCTTTCCTCACTTAGGTATTTATGTTCAATCAAAAAGATTAGTAGTCCAAATTTTTATTGCAATCCCAAATGTTATACATTTGGATTTGTATTTTTTTTTTCATTCTCTTGCGCATAAGTATTCCTGCAAAGGAAGTTAGCAGAAAACCACAATAAAATACAAAGCAAATAATTGAATGAAACTGTAAAAGAAATAAATTAATTAAATAGCAAAATTAAGTAAAATTAAAATGCTAGACAAGTTATATAGCTAAACTTATAACTCCCAAATAAATTACAAACCTTATAACTCTAAAAACTAAATAAAATTAATTGACAAGAGTTATATTAAATTATAACACAATAATCATGTAAATAAATATACAATTAACACTTTTAATTGGTAAGAGTGACAAAATAAAACTATAACTCTAAGAATTAAATTAAAATGAATCAACAAGAATTATATGCAATTAATACACAATAAACATACAACTAATTCATGCACCTAATGCTAGTGATTAGAAAACGAGGCGCATGCAAATTACATTACATTCTTGAAAAATAAAACATGTAAAATCAACTAAATTCTAGCAAAATTAAACCATGCAAATAATCCTACAAATGTGGGATCTAATAACCAAGGGAATTAAACTAGAAAAGTAAAACTTTAGCACTCATGAGCATGCAGATTAAATTAGAACATGAGAAAATCAAAAGACATGCAAATCATATTATAAAACTGGGCGCGTAGCCGAGACCTCCAAGAACTCAAAACAAAACACAAACATGAGTAATCACTGAGTGTTCGAGCGGTGATGTCCAAGTCTTGAGGACGGTCAAAAATGGGGTGTCTACAACATGCAAATCATATTATAAAACTGGAAGCACTCAACATGAAACAATTATTTACTAAATTGAACTGCAATAGTAGGCAATGAGAAGGAAAACAGTAGCATGCAACTTATAATAATTTAATATTCCAATCAAAACTAGCAGTAGAAGTCCATATAAGTTTTGGGCAAGTCCCATATGCTGCATACATCACAAGGACACCAAAATAAAATAAAATAAAAAATAAAATTGGGCACATTAATTATTATTATTTTTTATTTCTATTCTACGCATGCCGGTGATAAATAAAGCAAATTTAATTTGTACCAAACCAAATCACATGCATATATATATATATATATATATATATTAAATCTTGAACTTTATATAAAACAAATAGTGGCCATCACCTAGAAAATCATAAACCAAGCAAATAATATTTTCCCAGGTACTAAAATAGGCAATTTGAATTAAAGATGAATCTAATTATCTAACTTCATAGGAAACACATCTAGTCTGTTTTAAGATTGTTGTACAAATTAATATCATTAACTAAAACATATAGATTCATGATTAATCAATTACTTTACAGAATGAGAAAACATGCGGAATATTACAACCATATCGCATAGAAATACATAATATGATAAATGGTAAAGAAAGCAAACCGAAGCCTGTGTGATACCACAGTCTCCTTAAAATAGATTAACTGCCTCACCGTTGGTGTTGGAGGTACGTTGATTTCTGTCTCCTAGGATACGATGGTTTAGACCAGCTAACGCAAAGCACCTTCTGTTGGCTTTGGCAAACTAACAATGGCAGCACTCTCTCACACATGAAGAAAAATTATAAGCAGAAGCAAACTGACTATATATCTGGAAGCCTAAAACTTCTGTAACAAACTAAGGAAGATGGGGCCTCCTTTTATACACAATGGGAGAGAGAGGAAGAGCCTCCAGCCATCCAAGCTAGCACCAAAGACAGGCCATTATTCTTGCAAAACTGCTGGAGTAATGCACCAAAAGCTGATGGGTCAATAAGTATATGAGCTATATACTCTGTATGCACATGTGTGTTTATCTGCAGCAGACTTGACCCAAAAAGATTAGGTTAGTGGATCACCAATCCAACCCAGCCCATTCCAACAAGCCTCAAGCCCAAGATCTAAGATCCACAGATCACAGGCCTGGACTGGTTCAGTTCAGGCGGGCGGCCCGCGCATGTGGAAATTTTGCCATAACCAACTTGGACCATAATTTTGGCCCAAGCCCATCCTTGAAGCTTTTATAACTCCCTTCTTTTGGAAAATATGGATGCCCCAAAGGGCTCATGCCCTTATCAAAATCTTGAGGCTTAAATACTCGTCAAAGCTTTCCTCTACAATCAATCTGGGATTGGTAGTTATATACAATTCTCAATACCTCATTCATGAAGCCAACTTTTTGAGATAATTTTTTATTCAATTCTTAATGGTTTTTGATCATTCTTTTTGTGATGTAAAGGTCTTTTTACAAAGAATCTAAACCCATTTAATCTCGTCTCAACCAATGGTTGGGACCTACTTTAATTTCACATTAAAGTCACCATAAAATAATTTTTTCCAACAGGCTCGTCCCATTGGTCCGCTCTAGACCCATTCGAGGCTCGACCTGCCCGAGACCCAGTGTCATTTTTAGTAAAAAGAAAAATAAATTTTGGGTGAAATTTTTTTTATAAAAAAAATTTAAAAATTGGTCAAGCCTAGTCCATGCCCAAGCTCGCCAGCCTGTCGGAGGCCCAAATATCCACTGGGTCCTTGGCCTAGTTTTCTGGCCCGCAGACCGGCCCAGTTCGACCTAAACTCTAGCAAGAGCCCATGCGACCTGACATGGATCAGACCAAATTTACACCTCTAACTATAATGAATACAAATTCAACCACATATAGCTCTTTTTATTTTCCTTCTCTATTTTATCCTTCATCTGATAGCCATCCAAATTCAATTCTTCTTAACACAACATTGGTCAATGTCACTTTCCTATGATTTACATATTGGTTGACTCAACAATCTAACATAATTTCATTCTTCCTAGTCTTTAAGCCCATGCCCAATTTAACGGAAAAATATTAAGTACATCAGTGATATCATTTTATGTAGTGTCATTTTATGTTGTATTCATTGTATAGAGTTGTTAATTTTTATTTATTTATTTTTTTTTGCAATTGACCCCTTCAGCCAAGCAAATTGACTTGGTACAATACTCAAATGAGTAGTGCTATTTAAATCAAAAAATTAGATTCATTTTTCAAACTCAATAATTTAGAATGTATTAAAATATTTAAAGCAAATCTTTCTCACATATCTTTTCTAATCATCTATCAATCATCTCATTTAAACATCGTTAGATCTAGAAATGAATCTACAAATGGACTTTTTTTTATTTATTTATTTATTTTTATTTATTTATTTTTTTTGCAATTGACCCCTTCAGCCAAGCAAATTGACTTGGTACAATACTCAAATGAGTAGTGCTATTTAAATAAAAAAATTAGATTCATTTTTCAAACTCAATAATTTAGAATGTATTAAAATATTTAAAGCAAATCTTTCTCACATATCTTTTCTAATCATCTATCAATCATCTCATTTATACAATGTTAGATCTAGAAATGAATCTACAAATGGACTTATATATAATTTTCCTAGCCAAGTTTATTAAGATTGTATCTCTCATAATTTTGTCATTCATAATTTATTAGTTAATAGAAAAAGTTGATGATAAATCCAATCTAAAGAGAGTACAAGAAATTAGGTCCAGTGGATATTTTTTATTGCGGAAAGATCTATCATTTGTGAAATAATTTAGCGAGAAGTCCTTTTATTATTTTGGAAGGACATTTTATTTTCAATTTTACCCCTTAATTTATTTATTGACTTTTTTTATCTGTTCACTTTTTTTGACTCTCTGTTCAAATTTATATCTATATGTTTAAATTTATATCTGTCTGTTCAAATTTTTTGACTATCTATTTAAATTTTTTTTTCTATTTGCTTAAAATTTTTTAACTATCTGTTCAAATATTTTTTCTATCTATTGAATTTTTATAACCTATTTTTTCTATCTGTTCAAATTCACATAATTTTCAAACTTTCTATTTTTATCTGTTACTTTTTCCACTTCTCTTTTCTCTTTCTACCTATTGAATTTTTACACATCTCTCTCTATCTGTTGAATTTAATCTATTTAAAATTTATTATCTGTTCAAATTTTGAACAAATCTGTCTAATTTTTCTTAATCTATTGTAATCTATTTTTTTATTATCATCATCAACAACAATCTGTTGTAATCTGTTTCATCATCATCATCATCATCATCATCATCATCATCATCATCAACAATAGCAACAACAACAAAATCATCATGTGTTACAGCAAGAACTAAAAAAATAAAATAAAAAAATTGAAGAAGTTTTCTCTTCTCTTTTTAATCTGTTCCAATATGTTTCATCATCATCATCATCAATAACTATCTATTGCAATCTGTTTCTTCTTCGTCAACAACAACAACATTAAAACAACAAAATCATTATGTGTTACAACAAGAAAAAAATAATTGAATAGATCTAGCCCCAAGTTTCCTCTTCTCTTTTTTCAAATCTCTTTTTGTTTGCTGCTTTGCATTGACCTAGATCAACAAAAATCATATATACATACAAGTTAATCTATATTTATATATACCGAAAAAGGGTAATTCTAGAGATACCAAATTTCTTATCAAATAAATATCTAAATATCTCATATGGGTGTGTGGTCCACACTCATGTAAGACATTTGGTTATTTATTTGGTAGAAAATTTAGGATCTATAGCATTTTTCATTGAAAAATCAATGAGATGATACAAACAAATATATATATCTATATATATATCAAGAGAGAGAGAGAGAGAGATTGTACATTTTAAAGAGAATAGGCGATGAGTTGGGCGTTGATTCCTCCACCGACACTGATACCGACACCGACGAGTCCATTGATCAAGGCATCAGACCACACTCCATGATTTTTAGATTTGAGATCTAAGGGCTTCACGGTTTACGATCTGTTCAGATTGGTGGCAACGAAAATGGTGGTTTATGATTTGTTCATAATCGGTGGCAACAAAGATAGTAGTTCATGATCGACAGTGGCAGATGTGGTTTAGGTGGAGAGGTCGGTGGTGGTGGATTTGGATCTACGGTGGTAGTGAAGCGATGGATCTCACAATCTTTGGCGAAGTCGACACCACCACCGTTGCTCTGCCATTGTCAGAGACAAGCACCAGCGTTGGTGACGATGAATCTAGATTTGAAACAATGCTGTGATCGTGAAAATGATGGTGTGGATCTATGATATGCATGTATGGATGATCGCGAAAGTGGGATAGTGGCGTTAGAGGGAAGGAAAATCCAAAATTAGATTTATCAACAGAATACGCTTTAAAATAAAAGTCTGGATCCTCAGCCAAACTTTCCTGTGGCCCTCCTTGCCGCTCTCCAAAACAACGTCATTATGGATAATTTTATTTTTTTTCCCTTTCTTATTTTTCTTTTCCCTTTTCGTTTTTGAACCCTAGCCTCCGAGACAGAGAGGCATGATCTAAACGAGAGAGAAAGGCGATGAACGGAGAGGCGACAGAGGCAAGGCAAGGCGAGGTAAGGGGACGAAGGCAAATGGAGGCTAGGAGAGGCGACTGGAGGCGGTGAGAGATGAACAGAGAGGACGACGAATACGAGGAAGCAACGAGGTCCGTTTCTCTCTCTTCGGTCTTCATTATAATTTCTCTCCCTTTGGTCTTCATTTTATTGTTTGTTTTAGAGAGTAAAAATGATAGAATGTGATCCTTACCCATTTCTCTACCTCTGATTTGATAATTTAAAAAAAAGAAAAATGACATTCACACTCTACTTCGAATTTCACACACTATTTTTTGTTTTTTTTTTGTTTTGAAGATTAAAGATATAAAATGTGAATATTATTACTCTAAAAAAACATCTCTTTACTGCTATTTGTTAGCAGGAAGCTACTGCCTTGTTTATTAGTACTATTTGATTGTTAATCATTAAAATAGTGAGATCATTAATGTCAACATTTCTATGGTAATGTAATGCCAATTATATGCTCATAGGAACAAAGGTTAAAGTGTGGAAAGATCAGATACCTAAAAGAAAAAATGCATTAAAAGAGCCCCTGAAATAACGAGAACTAAGAAGAGAATACAGGAGAAGAGAGGGTTTTGAAGATTAAAGATATAAAATGTGAATATTATTACTCTAGATGAAAGAGAATACATAAACGAGTACAATATTAAAGATATCTGATCTTTCCACACTTCAATGATCAGAAGATTAAAGATAAAATATTTTACTCATTTCTATAAAGAGAATTATCTTTAAATCTCTTCAATGATGCCCTGTTTAGTTATTAAAGATTAAACAGAATTATTTCTCATTTCTATAATCTTTATTCTCTTTAAAGATAATTTCTGTAATATTTATCTTTAATCTTCAATGATCTTCAATGATCAGATATATTTTTAATCTTCTCTTTACTCATTTTTGTATTCTTTTTAATCTTTGATATTTTATTCATTTTTGTATTCTCTTTAATCTTCTCTTTAGTCTGGAAATAATATGTTTAATCTCTAATCTTTAATAATGAGAATTAAGAAGAGAATACAAGAGAAGAGGGGTGTTGGGGATGGCATTTGGTTGGGCCGTTACACACACCAAATATAAACACTAAACTATACTAAATTCTTTTAGAATAATGGTAAGTCCAGGTATCGATTCACAGGGACAATTGTGAAATTAGACTAATTAAATCGCTAAATTCTTAAATTAATTTTGATTAAAAAGAGTGAGAGATATAACCCTCTTAAGAGGGTTATTCCATATATATGACTTCAATTAGAAAGAGAAGAGAGAGATATAATCTGAGAGAGAGAAAGAGAGGAGGAGGATGTTCTAGAGTTGAGTTTGGGTGGATGATCAAGAAGAAGAAGAAGGAGAGAACTTGAGCCAACTTCATCAACTAACACATTAAGGTAAACCTTCCTCTTAATCACTTGTATAAGATTAATTTTCATCTTGAATTCATGAAATTTGAGGAATGGGTGAGGGATTAAGTGGTTTAAGTGGGGCTAGAAACCTTACTAAGAGGGATTTTCCCATGACCTTGCTCCTTTCTATAGTTTTATATGAATTTAAGACATGTTCTATGGTTTAATTGAGGCATAGAATTATCTTGTGCATCCCCTCTTTAATCTTTAGATGTTTATCAGATTAAGGGATTTGATGAGTGAATTTTAAGCTCTATTCTTGGGAATTAGTTGGTAATTGTTGTTACTCTATGTTTCTTAATTTTGGCTCTTGATTTGGGTGAATTTGTGTTTGAGATTTGGAGGTTGAAGTGCAGAAAAATAGGGCAAAAATTCGGTTCTGGAACACCTAGAACCACGCGTGCGACAAGTGGGCCCGTACGTGCGGATTACAGGGGAAGGTTGGGAAGCATTCTGCCTAAAAAGCACGTAGGGGCGCACGTGCGGAGAGAGTCCCGCACGTGCGGCCAGGGACCTCTGCACGTGCGGTTGGTAGGTGCCTTCCGTTTCACTTTCCTGTGTTATTTACTCCACTTTCGGACCATCGATAAGGTGTTTCACACCCCTAAATGATATCCATTTGGATTGCATGAACATCTAACAAAAGTAAACTGCATTTAAACCAATCAATTCCTAAGTTATGAAATTAACTAATAGGGAGTTGGGTGAACTAAGTGAGCAACGCTTGTATTTGTCTATGTAGGTCAAATGCCTCATTTCAATCACCTGCAACACGAAACTGACTGTGAGTAACATTGTTGTAAATATATATATATATATGATTTAAATTATCTTTTCTCTGCTTCAACTTCTGCGTTATTCCGATATGTTTCTCATGTGGATGAATGATAATTCTATCCCAGTTTCCATTAGTTACTACGATAACTTTGGCACCTCTTCATTTGAGTACAGTTCTATCAGTTTCATTTCATGGAATTCTTGTTTAATATGACAATAGCTATGTTTCTTAATTTTGGCTCTTGATTTGGGTGAATTTGTGTTTGAGATTTGGAGGTTGAAGTGCAGAAAAACAGGGCAAAAATTCGGTTCTAGAACACCTAGAACCACACGTGCGACAAGTGGGCCCGCACGTGCGGATTACAGGGGAAGGTTGGGAAGCATTCTGCCTAAAAAGCACGTAGTGGCGCACGTGCGGCCAGGGACCTCTGCACGTGCGGTTGGTAGGTGCCTTCCGTTTCACTTTCCTGTGTTATTTACTCCACTTTCGGACCATTGATAAGGTGTTTCACACCCCTAAATGATATCCATTTGGATTGCATGAACATCTAACAAAAGTAAACTGCATTTAAACCAATCAATTCCTAAGTTATGAAATTAACTAATAGGGAGTTGGGTGAACTAAGTGAACAATGCTTGTATTTGTCTATGTAGGTCAAACGCCTCATTTCAATCACCTGCAACACGAAACTGACTGTGAGTAACATTGTTGTAAATATATATATATATATGATTTAAATTATCTTTTCTCTGCTTCAACTTCTGCGTTATTCCGATATGTTTCTCATGTGGATGAATGATAATTCTATCCCAGTTTCCATTAGTTACTACGATAACTTTGGCACCTCTTCATTTGAGTACAGTTCTATCAGTTTCATTTCATGGAATTCTTGTTTAATATGACAATAGCTATCATATCTGATCTCTGGTCTCCGTGACCGTCTGTACGATCTTCCTGACCTCCTGTTCGGTCTCCGTGATCGTCTGTTCGGTCTTCTAGACCGCCTGTATTTATTGCTTTTGAATACACTACGTGAAATGTTATGCTTCTCAAATGTCGTGTGAACCTACCTAGTTTGTGTTTTATTTTATGTTATAATTATCATTCAAAATCTCTTTATTCAGTTGTTATTCACTGGGCCCTAGCTTACATTTGGCATACCTTGTAGGTGATCTAGCTCAGGAAAGGGCATAGTGGCGTCGATCTTGCTCCGATTTTGTCAAGCTAACCACTGTGCCTCACTGCGAGGTTCCCATCTATCTAAGTTTTGATGTGGCCAGTGTTCACCCTTTTGAAATTCGTTCTTGGGTTTTTGGTCAGTTGTCACTGGCATTATAATTGGTGTCAATGGGAGTAACTTTTTCCCTTCTGATTGCCTTTTTAGACAAACTCGTAAGAGCATGTTGTACTTCTGCATGTATATAATGTGTGTATATATATATAGCAATGTCTTTGTCTCATGTAAATTCACCGCTCATTGGATGTTTTGTTTTCTTGCGTGATAGCTTCCGCTAGCCCGCTTATTTGCTTTGCTCAGTTAGGCCTTCGGTAATCACGGATTACTGGCCAGTTACGGCACCAAACCTGTTGGGGCGGGTTTGGGTCGTGACAATCACAGAGAGTAAAATACTTGCAAAGATGAAAAGAACAATTATTATAAACTTCAAAAATATCCATACATGTGTTCAAACCATTTCACAATTAAAGCCTAAGAAAAATCCCTTTTACATGGCTAGGGTTTCATCAAAACCCCAGAAAAGAAGAGCCTAACCTCTCATAGAGGAGTGGGAAGAGGTGGAAGAGATAGAAGAGATGGAAGCCCCTATGAAAATTGCCTCTCAAGCTTAAGGAAAAATCACTTTCTCTAAACCCTAGCCTCACTTTCCTTAGAATAAATTTTGAACCCCAGGTTAGCCTATTTTTCCTTTTTTTATTCTCAGCAGAACATACCCAAAATTTTACGCATGCATCCCTAAGTGGGTAGCTCGAGTGGTGGTGGCCCACGCATGCGGTGGAGCTGGGCCGCACGTGTGGTGAGGTGGCTGGCTTGAATTTTTCGTTTCTCGTAAGAAGAATCTGCTTTCGCGCCCTTTTTGATTGAATTTGCATATTTCCTATCAAATCTGTACAAGTGCACAAACACATCATCTCCGCCAAATAAACAGAATTAAAAGACTATAAATGTAACTTAAGCGACCTCAATGTAATACCTTTCGGCCTACATCAGGATGGCACGTGTTTTTTTGGTATGAAGGAGGAAGTATGAATTGGCCCATGTGCTTGAATTTATCCACTTTGATATTTTACTTTTTACTATTATTTTTCCCTATTTTTTCGCTAACTAAACAGGGCATCAGGATAAATCCATAACCCATATCTTTGTGTTTGTTGTCTGGGGCTCAAATATAACATCAAATGTGGTTGTTTTTGGCTAATTATTTCTTTGCAAGTTGTTGGAAAATAAATGACACTAGATTATATGTGATTATTGGTTAAACTGTGGCAATATATATACAATGGTTACATCTGAATTGGTTTGTACCAAGCTCTTTCAAATGTGGCAAATGATGTAACTCATAAGACTTATATTTTGCTACAAATTCATAGAAATAAGAAAATTGGTTAAGTAATTGATAGAGGGGACTTGTAGATTGTGTACCTCATTACAATTTGGCTTTATATTTTTGCGGATGTCAACTTCAAGTGTTAATGGAAGTACCTCAGATCAATTGACATATTGCAACAAAAATTGTCCTAAATGTCGTAAAAAAATGACTATTCAAATTTCTGAGTCGAAGCGAAACAAAAACAAATTATTTTATAGTTGTCATGATTGCGGTGGTTTTATTGGATGGTGCTTGCCTACAAATTCATGATGTAGAGGTGAAAGAGAAGTGCAAATGGAAAATATGCCAACTATCACCAAACAACTACGATTTATGAGCGAACAACTTCGATTTCAAAGTGAACAACTTCAATTTCAGAGCACGAAGATTCTTAAATTGGAAACATACATAAATTGAAGTTGGTGTCGTATTTATAGGTTCTTCATCTTACTTGTAATTGGTATCATATCAGTTATGGAGATGTAATAATATATATGCAAGGTAGAAGTAGAAGTAATGCATTTCTCTTTGTTAATGCGCGTAATGTATATATGGTGAGAATGTTGCTATTTAGAGCAAGTAATGTACTGTACCTATGGCATTGACAATGTGTGAAGAATTGGAGTTTGATTGTTATGCATATATTGTGTTTGGAGTTTGATTGTTTTAATTTCCCCACATTTGAAGTGTCATAATATTAACACTGAGAACCTATTAAGCAACATGTTGAATTCATGGTAAACAAAAAGAGTGAGATACATTACAAATTTGAAAATAATGAAAATATGTTAAGAACGTGCCACTGAAGTTGTAAATTATAAGATTCACAAGAAGTTTACAAGCATGCTTGCCCGAAACAAAGGTTCAAACAGCCCAGCACAACAGCCGGCCCAAAGGTTCAAGTGGAAGATATAAAAATTTGTAATGATGGAGTGGAATATATTCAAATTAGTAATGATGGAGTACAATGGCTATAAACGGCTATAAGTTTCATTATATATACCAAAGCCTCTAATGTAAACAAGTTACAAAAAATCAGTAAATATTCTTTGATCTATAATCACTCACATCTATTCTCTGAAAAATTCTTTGAGAAGTGTTCTTCAATTTTTGTTTACATTCTCTCTCAGAAATTATACATTGAGCCTTATAGCATTAAGCTCATCTTTCTTGTGTGAGGTTTACAGAAAAACCAGAGCTTCATTTTTATATCTATCTTTGAGAGGTAATTCTTGTAGCTTTCTGGGAAATCAAAAACACATTCTTTTCAACCTTGTAAGAGTGCAGTACACACAGTGTTCTTGACTTAGAAAGTCTGTGTAAAATCCGTGGAGGATTGCTCCATTTGTAAAGAGATTGCTAGCACTCCCGTGAAGCTAGAACATAGTGGAAAATCTCAAGTGAAGCTTAAGGAGTGGACGTAGGCTGAGTTCAAGCCGAACCACTATAAATTTGTTTGCCTCTTTCTCCCTTATCTCTTTATTTTATTTAAATTGCTGTAGCTATATTTCACATTTTCACTGTGCTAAAATCATTAACTGACATAGGTGTTAGAACACTTGTTTTAATTATTTTTATTTCATTAGCTATATTTATCTATTGTGCTAGTCATAATTTTTATTACGGTATTATTAATTTTTAATTGTAAAAATCTAATTCACCCTCCCTCTTAGGTTGTCTTTTGAGTAACAATTGGTATCAGAGCCTAAACTCTTGTTTTAGATTTAACCATCTAAGAGTTTCGATCCATAGCAACCTTAGCTGAAGGACAAGTCACCAATAGGCCACCATTGTTTGACGGAAACAACTATAGTCATTGGAAGGATAAGATGACCCTATATCTACAAGCCACTGATTATGCCATGTGGATTATTGTCACCAAAGATGCAAAAATTCCTACCAAATTAGTTGACAATATTAGTGTACCTAAAAATGAAGATGAATGTGATGAGAGAGATCATATATTATTGCAAGCCAATGCTAAAGCCAAACTCACCTTTGTTTGTGGATTAGACTCTAAGAAGTATAATAGAATTTTAAGTTGTGATTCGGAAAAAGAAATTTGGGACAAACTTGAGGTAACGTATGAAGGTACAAACCAAGTGAAGGAATCTCGTATTGATATGTTTGTTCATAGTTATGAATTGTTTAACATGAACTCTGATGAATCTATTTCAAGTATGTTTACTAGATTTACTAAAATTGTAAACTCTTTGAAATCTCTTGGCAAAACTTATACTAACAGTGAGTTGGTAAAAAAAATTCTTAGGTGTTTACTAAAGAATTGGGAAGCAAAGGTCGCGACCATTATAGAAGCCAAAAATCTCTCCACACTTGGATTTGATGAGCTTATGGGTTCCCTTATGACTTATAAGATCACCATGAAAGGACATGAGGATGTTGAAAACAAAAAGAAATGTGGAATTGCATTCAAAGTCTCATCAAATGAAGAAGAACATGAAAACTCCAGTGAGGATGAAAGCTATGCTATGTTTAGTAGAAATCTCAAAAAGCACTTCAAGAAAAACAATTATGGAGGAAGAAGACCTTTCAAGAAAGAGTACAACAAAGATAACAAGAAAGAGCCTATAATTTGCCATGAGTGCAAAAATCCTGGACATATGAAGATGGATTGTCTAAAATTGAAGAATCATGGAAAAGACTATAAAAGAAACAAAAAGGCCATGGTAGTAGCTTGGGGAGAAAGTGAAGATGAAAGCTCAAGTGATGAAATTGAAAATGAAGTAGCCAACTTATGTCTCATGGCTCTTGAAGATGAAAACTCTACTCAAGATGAGGTAACTACTTTTTATGAAGAACTTGAAAGTGCATTCCATGAACTACAAGATGAATTTAGAAAAGTTTGTGCCAAAAATAATGTGTTGAAGAAATCTGTTGTATCTTTATCTATTAATGTAGAAGAATTAAAGAAAGAAAAAATTATTTTGAAAAATGATTTTGACACCATCTCTAATGAGAAAACTGCTTTACATTTAACAAAAATACTTGAAAATTTTGTAAAAGGTAGAGACAGTTTTAACATGCTTCTTGGAAATCAAAGATGTGTTTTCGATAAGGTGGGTATTGGATATGACCCTATTAAAAAACAAAGGAATCTCAATACAATTTTTGAAAAGGCATCTCTTATGACTCACCCTCATATTACTTGTCATTATTGTAGAAAGAAAGGCCATTATATATTTTCTTGTCCATTCAAAAATAATACAAACAAGGGAATTAAAAAGATTTGGATTGTTAAGGGATCCAACAAAACTAACCAAGAAGGACCCAAGAAACTATGGATACCAAAAACCAACACTTGATTGTCATCTTGTAGGTTTGTTTTAAATCCAAAGCTAAAGAAGGGAAGTGGTACCTTGATAGTGGATGTTCCAGACACATGACCGGAGATAAATCATTCTTTACTAAACTATCATCGAAAGATGGAGGATTTGTTACTTTTGGAGACAACAAGAAAGGAAAAATCATCGGTATTGGTAGCATCGGTATTTCTCCTAACCCTTCTATTGAAAATGTTTTACTTGTTGATGGACTTAAGCATAACCTACTTAATATTAGTCAATTATGTGATAAAGGTAATCGAGTTTTTTTTTTTTTGTTGTTGATAAATCGCATTGCACAATTGAAAGCACAAATGATCATAAAGCTTTATTTGTTGGTAATCGCCATGATGGTATTTATGTTTTTCATCTTAATGATCTCTATGCTAGTGATGTTAAATGTTTATATGTTAATAATGAAAATAGTTGGTTATGGCATAGAAGACTTGGTCATGCTCATATGGATTTAATTGCTAAACTTTTGAGAAAGGATTTGGTCATTGGACTTCCAAAAATTAAATTTGAAAAAGATCATCTTTGTAGTGCTTGTCAACAAGGAAAACAAACTGAAACATCATTTAAATCAAAATCTCATATTTCCACAACTAGACCTTTGCAACTATTGCATATGGATTTATTTCGTCCCTCAATGACATACGTTATTGTCTTGTTATTGTTGATGATTATTCAAGATTTAATGGGTTATGTTTTTAGCACACAAAGATGAAACCTTTTCTTCTTTCACAAAACTCTGTCGTAGAATTCAAAATAAAAAAGACTTTCTTATTACTAATATTCGAACTGACCATGGTAGAGAACTTAAAAATGAGAAATTTGAATTGTTTTGTGATGAGCATAGTATTGGACATAATTTTTCAGCACATAGAACCCCTCAACAAAATGGTGTAGTAGAAAGGAAGAATAGAACTTTAAAAAAGATGAGTAGAACAATGCTTTGTGAAAATAATCTTCCTAAATATTTTTAGGCCGAAGCCGTTCACACCGCATGCTATATTTTAAATCGTGCATTAATTAGACCTATGCTCAAAAAGACTCCTTATGAACTTTGGCATGATAGAAAGCCCAAAATTAGTCACTTGCATGTTTTTGGTTATAAATATTTTGTGCATAATAATGGTAAGGATAACTTAGGTAAATTTGATTCAAAATCTGATGAAGCAATTTTTCTTGGCTATTCCTTAACTAGCAAAGCTTATCTTGTTTTTAATAAAAGAACTCTTGTTGTCGAAGAATCTATAAATGTGGCATTTGATGAAACTAACATCTCTACTCAAAAGCAAATTGTTAGTGATAATATAGATTTGGAACCAAATGTGAAAGATTCAAGTATCTACAAAGAAGAGAACCAATCATGTAAGTTGAACAAAGAGATTGAACAACCTATTCTCCCACCTCAAGAAGAAGGAGGAAACAATGATGATTTGCCAAGAGAATGAAAGTTTGTTCATAATCACCCTAAGGATTTAATCCTAGGTGATCCTACAAAAGGTATTGAAACTCGCTCTTCACTTAGAAATATTTGTAGTAACTTGTCTTTTCTCTCACAGATTGAGCCTAAAAACTTTCAAGAAGCTGAATTCGATGAACATTGAATGATAGCTGTGCATGAAGAGCTTAACCAATTTGAGAAAAACAAAGTGTCGGAACTTGTGCCAAAACCTAAAGATCATACCATTATCGGTACCCAATGGATCTTTCGAAACAAGCTTGATGAATCTGGCACAATTATAAGAAACAAGGCTAGACTTGTTGCACAAGGATATAATCAGGAAGAAGACATTGATTTCGATGAAACCTTTGCTCTAGTTGCTAGATTAGAAGTCACTCACATGTTACTTGCATTTGCATGTTTTAGAGATTTCAAACTTTATCAAATGGATGTAAAAAAGTGCATTTTTTAATGGTTTTATAAATGAAAAAGTTAATGTTAAACAACCCCCAGGTTTTGAAGATCATGCTTTTCCAAATCATGTTTTTAAACTATCAAAAGCTTTATATGGTTTGAAACAAGCACCTCGTGCATGGTGTGAACGATTAAGTAAATTTTTGATTAAAAATAATTTTTCTAGAGGAATAACTGACACAACACTTTTTGTTAAAACTAAAAATGATGATTTACTTATTGTGCAAATATTGTGGATGACATTATATTTGGTGCTACTAATGAAACCTTGTGTAAGGAATTTGCTAAGTGTATGCAAGGTGAGACTGAGATGAGCATGATGGGGGAGCTAAATTATTTCCTTGGGCTTCAAATCAAACAATGTAAGGAAGGAATTTTTATCAACCAAGCTAAGTACACAAAAGAACTACTCAAAAAGTTTGGTATGTATGACTCAAAAATAGCTGGAACACCTATGAGCACATCCATTAAGCTAGACAATGATGAAAAAGGTAAGTCCATTGATCAAACAAATATCGAGGTATGATAGACTCACTTCTTTATTTAACTGCAAGTAGACCCGATATTATGTTTAGTGTTTGTATGTGTGCTAGATATCAATCAAATCCTAAGGAATCACATCTCAATGCTGTTAAAAGAATTTTTAGATATCATGTTGGCACTCAAAATTTGAGTTTGTTTTATCCTAGAGGTGTTGCATATGATTTAATTAGTTACTCGGATGCCGACTTTGCCGAATGCAAACTTGATAGAAAAACCACTAATGGCACTTGTCACTTTCTTGGTAACTCATTAGTATATTGGTTTAGCAAAAAGCAAAATTTTGTTACTTTATCAACGGCCGAAGCTGAGTATATAGCTTCCAGAAGTTGTTGTGCCCAAATACTTTGGATGAAATAACAATTGGAGGATTTTGATTTGCATTATGATCATATCCCTATTAAATGTGATAATACTAGTGCCATCAATTTAAGCAAAAATCTAGTTCGACACTCACGAACAAAACATATTGAAATTCGACATCATTTTTTAAGAGATCATGTTCAAAAAGGGGATATTGTACTTGAATTTGTAAACACCGACAAACAATTGGCGGATATTTTCACAAAACCCCTTAGCGAGGATCGCTTCAATTTTATTCGTGGCGAGCTTGGAATGTCGATTTCTACTTAAAAAGCTTTGTTATGACTGTAAAACTTGAATTTTTGTTAAAATGATATATGTGTATTGATTTTGATTTGCATTATGATCATATCCCTATTAAATGTGATAATACTAGTGCCATCAATTTAAGCAAAAATCTAGTTCGACACTCACGGACAAAACATATTGAAATTCGACATCATTTTTTAAGAGATCATTCGTGGCGAGCTTGGAATGTCGATTTCTACTTAAAAGGTTTTGTTATGACTGTGAAACTTGAATTTTTGTTAAAATGATATATGTGTATTGCTACATTGATATGGAAACATTTGTATCAGTTGCATGCTCTCAAGTCCTTCATACATTTATTCTCCTTAACAGTTTGCTATTTTCAACTGTGTAATTATTTTTTGGGTTCTGCATCTTGAGGTAAAATTAACTTTGCATACATTGATTTTTTTTAAACCCACATAGTATTTTTTTTACATTACCACTCTAGCAACACCAACGTCCCATTAAGTTTAATTTCTGTTGGTATTGTTTTATTTTAATTTAATTTATTTATTTTATTTTGCTATTTTGATTATCTATTTTTTTGATGTCATTTATCTCTATCATTTTCCTCCTTCTCCTCCTCCTCCAGGTTCTGACCCATGATTTCCTTCTGATAATGTCATAGGGGGAGAAATTATATGATGTTATGTAGGTAATATTTTCAAATTATGGTATTATTTGAGAACTAATCTGATGATTATGTATTTATAGTTTGATATCTTAGTGTAGACACCCCATTTTTGACCGACCTTAAGACTCAGACGTCATCGATTAAGCGCTCAGTGATTGCGCATGTTGTGCTCATTCTAAGGTTTTGGAGTTTCGGCTAAGGTCTTTACCCCCAGACCTCGGGACCCTTTTATGCTTTGCTTCGGTTTGCGGACCAGGTCCTTCTTTCTCTTCCCAGAGGGAGGGAGAGGTCTTGTAGACCATCTCTCAGTGGCCATAGGCTACTTTTCGTGGTCGCAGGCCACTGTTCCCGTTTGGAGACCAGTTTTCGGTTTTCGGAGTCGTCGGCCGCGCGCCTCTGTTCGGGACCGTTTAACATTCTCCGTTTGGCACGGTTTGGCACACACCTTGTTTCCTCTGTCTAGAGGGACACTGCAACCCGGGAGACCACCTTTGTGGTCGTACACCACTTTTGGTGCTTAACAGCCTATTTTCGGGGCACTTGGCCGCGCGTTTTGCCCCCCGAACTCTTGTTTTGTATCAGTTTTGGTTCATTTTTTGCATGAACATTGTTTTCATTGTTTGGAAGGTGGTACAAGGGTGGGAGACCACCTTTTCTCTTGGAGACCACTTCTCTCTCCGCCAGCCGATTTTATTGTCAGGAAACTAGTCTCCTAGATTTTTGAGCCACATTTGCTGGTCTCCCACCATACCACTAGCTTGCATTCAGTTGGGAGACCATCAAATGGGCTGGCCGACCAACTTTTTTTTTGGGAGACCACTTGGCCTGGTCGGTCGACCAGGGGAAATGGTCAGCCTAATCCCTCCAGTTTTGTCTCTGTGAGTTGTTGCCAGCTATGCCTGCTGGAAGGCACAGACTGTATCCTCAATACATGTGTATGGAGGATTTGCACCCATGCTTTAGCTTCTTAAGGAAGCTTGAACCTTTACTCTAGCTTCTTGAGGAATCTTGAACCCTTGTTCTAGCTTCTTGAAGAAGCTTGAACCTTTGCTCCTCTATAAGAGATGGCCTCCCTCTCCTTATACCAGGTTCCAAAAAAAATTTTGTTTAAGGAAAAATATATATCTCCCTCTATATCTCTACATTTTGGCTCCAAAAGTGCATTGTTCTTGGCCTATTGCACCACACCTCATAGCCTAACACCTCCACCATTGTTACTGAGTTCTTGGAGGGTCTTGAGAGGTCTCAAAGGTTGAGTTTTTTGGTCCAGAAGTGGCTGGTTTTGCTGAGCTTCAAAGGTAATCACTTTTCCCTCTTTTAAGCATTATTTTGATCCTTCTCTTAGCCTCATTTGCATGCTTATTTGAGCTTTGTTTTCAATGGAAAAAAGGTTCATATTTAAGTTATTTTCATGTTTGTTTAAGGCTCTTTTGGTGTTGGGTGTCATCTACCCTCTTGCATGCTCTATTTAGCCTTGTTTTGTGCTATGCCATAAGGCATTCGAGCTAGTCTTTGCATGGCCTTCCTACCACTAAAATCTAGTGGATTTTCAGTGGTGAGAATGTGGTTTTGAGGGCCTAGGTCAGAGAGGGGTGACCCTCTCTCTTGTTGTCTTATTTACTAGTATTTTTGGCCTACCAAAGGAGCATATGTTTATACCATTTGGAGGCCTAGTTCAGGAACTTTTTGGTGACTTCTAGGACCTGCCTAGGCTCTAACCATGGCTGGTTTGGTCCCCTTTTTTCTTTCTTCTTGCATGTGTAGAGTAATCCCTTTCATGGCTTATCAAAGGAGCATGTCATTCTTGCATATATTGGTCTTGTTTCAATGGGTTTTTGGCCATCATTTGGCATGCCATGACTCTGTTTTTTCTTGGTTTGGTAGTGGCCCATTCATTTTGGTTTAAGTCCATTTTGCATCGAGTATGCCATTGTAGTTCATAGCATTGAGTATGCCGCGTTGTTGCATGTTTGATTGTTGCATTGCGCATGCCTTGTTCACTTCATTGTGTATGATAGTCTTCACATGTGCATTGTGTATGACATATAGTATCATGCTCATTGAGTATGCCATTGTTAGTTTGTAGCATTGCGTATGCTAGTTTACATGTTTGCACGACATCCTTTGCATGTTTTCATAACTTGGTTGCATCGCCTTAGGATTGCATGCTTGAGGTCGCATTGTGCATGCCATTCTACTTGTTGCATTGTGTTTGGAATAGGAGTTGGTCCAAACACGGGAAACGAGGGACGTTTCATACTCCAAGTGATGAAACATGCCTCGATTCTCGATCGCCGACACTCTTGACTAACACATGATGGAGTTTAGGCATTTATGTGTTTATTTGTGCATTCATTTTACATTGAGTCGTGCAATCTGACTCCTCGGCCATCATGCATCGAGATGCGTGATTGGTGGCCCGAGGATCAAGGACTACACTCCCTAGAGCTTATGCAATGATGGGGAGAATGGTCGAGCACACATATGTTGAAAATACCTTGCCTTCTCTGGCAGGCCGACCCCTTTTTTCTGGTCTTCACCACCAAGGGTGGTCGGCCGGTGGTCTTCCTTGCCCATAGCATGGTCGACAGCCTTTCCACAGCTTCCCTGGGTGGAGTTTCATCTCTCTGGAGCCCCGTGCAACTTTCTGAGTTCAATTGCAAACAAAGGCGAGCTGAGACATCGCGATGGATTTCCCGACAAGGCGACTCGAGCATGCATGCAACCTTTATCATTCGGAATAGAGTTGAGGCAGTCCATTTCATATAGCTCGCATGCTAATTTATTTGCTTCCTTAGTTTAATTTGTTAATTAATTAATGTTGTGTAATATTTAGCTGTAATTCGTCATTCATTTCAGTTGTGTAATAACTAGCTTAATTAGCTAGTTGATTCTGTATTATTTATGCGGACCCTCCACGAGAGTTCGAACTTTGTAATAAGTGTGCGTGTGTGCGATGCATGTCTTCCAACCCCACGTCTTTCTCCCTTTTATTTAGCAGCTTATGATGGTTAGTTTTAGGGCATGTTTCAATTAGCATCTATATGTTCGCACGTTAGCATTCATTCATCTGTAGTGCATGCACCGGGCTCGGCGCATCATGCTAACTATATTGTATTTCAATTCCAAGTTGAATACATGTATCGATTGTTGCATCTCATATGCCATCTTAGAATAGTCGAGCCTATCTTAGTTGCATTCTTGCATGTGTTGTATTAGGCATCTCAGCATAGTTAGGATTCATGCATGTTTTCTAATTAGCTTCTTTCTTCGGCTCGGAGTACTCGGTAAGTGTTTATGCTTTAGCATCCTTGCATGTGTGTGAGTGACTGCCATGATAGCATGCTTACCATGAGGTTATGTGCTTATGTCTGTGAGTGTTTACGCTTTAGCATCCTTGCATGTGTGTAAATGATTGCCATGATAGCATGCTTGCCATGAGGCTAATTGCTTAATTGATTAACTGCATGAATACCTGTGGATGAAGGCTTCATTGCTTGAATTGGAACAATTCATCAAAATGTGCGTTTTAAGCCCCACTTGAGAGTGGCAAATCATGTTTTCTTAAGCCCACTTGAGGGTGGCAAATCCGCACTTTAGCCTACTTGAGGGTAGCAACTTCAAACCATTTTCAAAAAACAAACATGAGATGTTTTGTTCCAAATTGAGTGATTTGGTCTATACTTGTATGTTGTGCGCATCATATAGTAAGTTAGGGTAATAAACCAGAACAAGAATACATGTGTTTTAAAAAACAACATATCATGCTACTAGAGGCCGATCCTTTGATCGGGCGAGCGGGGGTGCTCATTTCATGACCTTCCCCCCTCGTACCCAAGTTCCCGAGCCGAGGCAATTTTTGTGATGATGGATATTTGGCCTTAGGCACGAGTCAGAGTTTCCTAAATTTTCCAAAACAAAATATTTAGGTGGCGACTCTGAAATCTGGCAAAGTAGTCCATGTTTGGCACTTTTGATTCAAAATCAATTTTCCAAAACAATTTGCTGGATTTGGACTCTTTGGTGATTTATCAGTCTTACATTGCACTTTGTGAGATTAGATTCAGAACCATGACAGGAGTCCGAACTGTAGTAGCTAGAACTACGATTCGCGCCCTCGCACGCGGAGTGAGTTCGGGCGGTCTACAGTTTATGGCGACTCTGCTGGGGATTTAGAGAACTTGACTCGAACTCATGATATGTTGTTTTGTCTACACTTATGTGTTTCTTTGCATTGCATTTGCATAGGTACGCCTAAGCCACAGTGTTTGCCGTTTGCTATTCCTGAACGGTTTACCAAAGGCTACGTGCCATAAGGCTGACCGGTTACGGGCTCTGCCACGATGGGAACATAAACCCTTATTTTTACCGGGGCACCCTTTTGACCATTCGACCTAGTACATATTCGGAATCCATAGTGACCATTCCAAACTAGGACATGTTGCTTACCCGATTATAGGTTGTTTAAAACCGCTGCGTGCATAGTAAAACCCTAGCTCCTGACAAAATAGGACAGGGAAACCCTACCCCAACATAGGGGTGTTTTGGCTCTCATTTGCTTGCTACGTGCTTTTAGAGTGTGCCTCTACAGGAATGTACATATTAGTTTGCAAGTCTGGGTATCAGGCCTGCGAGCATCAGTATTTTGAGAATCAGTTATATCTGCGGGTATCAGATTCAGTTTTGGGACGGTAATTTGGGGAACAGTGATCAGTGGTCGAATACAATTATTCAGCTATGCTTATGTCTATTCTAGTGAAATTAGGTTGAGATGCTACTTGTTTTCTCTTTCAAGGGTTTAAGGAAATTCAGTTCTAAGCAACCAGTGTTTTCCTTCGCTGAGGCAAGTTAAAGAAGGCCAGTCAAGGCTTACTGGTTCATCTGATCCATCAGTGACCGGTCGCATCACCTTCGTCCAAACTTAGCAGACCGTGATGGCACAGAGTTCAGAAGAAGTTGTGGCCATGGTAGCAGCGTTAAACCAGGGAATCGCCATGCAAGGTGAGATCGATGTCGAAATGCAACACCCATCTAGGGCACCTGCCACACATCCAGTCTCGGAATCCCAATCATCTTAAACTCGTGAACTCATCACTTCTGAGCTGATGAGGATGATTGAAGATCTTCAGAAAACAGTGGCGGATTTAGCCTGTGGAGTTTTGGCTCCATCATCAACCACATCGCCTACCAGGGATTTCATACCAAAGGGCTCCCCAATCTTGGGACTTGCTGCATTAGAAGAAGGCTACTCTCCTGGCAAAGTGGAGGCCAGTGGTAAGAACAAGGTTGGGGTAGACATTGGTCCCTATGAACACCTTCGGTGGGCAATTGAGGCTTTGAAAGCCGAGGGGCTGAACAAACAACAAGCGATCAAAGTTATTGTACAGATTGTGGATGGCACTTTTACCACTCAAAATGAGAGCAGTCTGAGTGAAGGGGCAAACCGAGAGAAGGGCCGTCGTACCGGAAATGATCCTTTGAGCTCTAATCCTGCACTCGGAAGAGATCAGCAAACCAAGCCAGCACCTGTTGACCCTTTCGCTAGTGCGCCCAGCAAAAATCCACAAACCTCGAAGTACCAACCCCGAGGTCGCAGGGTCTTCCATGCCCTCTATATGCCCTTGTCCAAGGCTCTTCAAATCCTTGTTGAAAAAGGCCATCTCAAACCCCTTGAGCCTCGACCTCTCCCTGGTCGTCTTTCACCCGGTCATGATACTACCCAATACTGTGCGTACCATCAACAAACCAGTCACAGCACCGATAATTGCTTTCGTCTTCACCACGAAGTACATGATTTGTTTGACAACGAGGTCATCATCCCATCAAGCTCCGCAAAGTTTATCGTCTTTGGATCAGTGAACTTAGGGGATAGTACGAGTATGTGATCAGGGGATGAACCACCTGCGTGCGACGTTCACCTCAGATGTGGCGTATGGCACGCATTGTTTTGAGCATTTGCGAATGCTGGTTTTTGTACTTTTGGACTTGGGTATTGGGTCAGTCTTGTTTTTTTTATTATTATTGAGTCAGTCTTTTTGAACTGAGTTAGTTGGGTCTGTCTTGTTGTATCGAGTCAGTCCTGTTTTGTTAGAGTCAGGTGATTTCGGGGGTGTTACCTCGGACATCACTTGCTTGTTTTGGTGTTTGTCTTTTCTGAATGAGATGACAGTATTTGACTAGAACTGTGTCTTTTCTGTGCTTTGAAATCATTGCATTGACCTACGTTTTTCAAAACTTTTGAACACTGTGATGAAAAAATGAAGAGGAAGGAATTCCTCGGGATTTGCAAAATTTGATCATCTGAGAGAAAGAGAGGCGTGCTAAGTCCTTAATGAATGAGATCATGATTGTTAATGTGAGTACTGAGAAGGATCCTGGCTTGATCCAGATTGGTTCCGCATTATCTTCAGCGCGAGCGACTAGTCGCTTTCTTAAAAGATTTCAAAAAATGTTTTGCGCGGTCCTGCGAAGACCTGTGTAGAATTGCTCTTGAGATTGTGCAGCTTAGGATCGCTCTCAGCCCCGAGACTAGACCCCTCACTTTCAAACCTTGAACTTGAATTCAGAATGTTCAACGGTCAACTACAATGTGAGGCCTGCGTGGCCAGATTCGAAGAAGCCCTTGAACAAGGGGCAGGGAAGTCAGATCAAGAAGATCAGATGTCGTCAAAAGAAGCTTGCAAAGCTAGATCAGAAGCACCCCTCGAACTAGGGGCAAAAATGTCAAAGGTGCTCGAAGAGTAAAAAAAAATGGGATTCTCAAGCTAACAAAGATCGGCAATAATGCCAAATCCCAGAAGGGAGGAAAGAAGAAAGTATTGCTAAAGGATAACCGAGTTCCTATCCACAACACTAGGGGCAAATTCAGCCCCCCCATTGGATGGACTCCTGCATCGTCAGCGAACAGCAACCATTCTCCTGGATTCAGATGACTTCAGGATCTCAAAACCATTTGACATAGACAAAGCTACACTTTTACCCTTGAGAGGCTCGCTAGGCCGAAAACCCGGAAGGGCGACCCAGGCAAAAGTTAGAGCAAGAAAAAGAAGAAAAAGAACAAAAAAAATAAAAATGCAAAGAATGAAAAAAAGAAAAGAAGAAAAATGAAGAAAATGAAAAGAAAATATGAAAAAGAAAAAAGAAGAAAAGAATTGAAAAGAAAAGAAGAACAAAGCTCGCAAGGTTGAAAACCCAGAAAGTGCGGCCTTGGCAAAAGTTAGAGTGCAAAAGGAGAGGTTAATATCCGAGTGTACCTTAACCCCGAACTACATAAGGCTTGATTCCCATGTTTGGGATACGTAGGAAACTTCATTCTGAAGTCCAGCTGTAAAACACTTCAAATTCAACTTTCCTGTCCATGAGATTGAACAGGTCATCTTTGTCATTGTTGTATCTGAGTGTTCATTGGTGATCGTCACTTTGAGAACTGGTTACAGTGTGCTGCGGTGCTATTCAAACAAGGGGCAATTTTCCGTTGCCATACATTGTGTTGCGGTGCTATTCAAACAAGGGGCAACTCTCCGTTGCCATACAATGTGCTGCGGTCAAACAAGAGGCAATTTTCCATTGCCATACAGTGCCTGGATCTGAGGTTGTGCATCTCAAGAGTAAGTTTCGTGCTCGTTAAGCAGTGGCCATTTGCAAAAATAGTTTTTGAGAATTTTTAATGAAGTTGACTAATTTTCTCGAAAATTATTCCATTTTTTCCAAAAACTGGACCATATCTTGGACACAAAAAGGAAAATTTTCAGTGCTCATAGCCTGACTTACATGATTTTAAATCGGAAAATCGAACAAGCATTTTAATCTAACTCTCATGTTGGTCAAAATTATTTTAGTAGAAAACCAAAACAAAAAAATTGGTCAAAATGATGAACTAGGGGCACATTTGAGTCAGGCTTCTTGTCTTTCCCCCGTTGTCAATGCATTTGCCAGCAAGGGCACCATACTTGCCAGAAAGGGCACCCTATTCACCAAGATGGGCACAGCGGAAGCTAATAGAAAAGTGCTGAAAGCTCTCATATCCTCCGAGCAGCAAGGTATCGAGCCAAGTGCGAAGCAAAAACTAGAATGGAGCAAGGTATTCCACTCCCTTATCTGGACAGATCTGATCACGTCCAAACTCCCCAGCAAAGCATCGTCAACCAATGTCAGTTGCAGATCTGCTGCACGTTTGGTCGCATTACAACCCCTCTGTGGGAGAAACTCACTGTTGTGAACAAGAATGAGAATCTAGTAGAATACCAGGGGCAAGAGCCCACAACTTCCTGCTTATCCATCAACCACACAGGGGAGGGATAAAAAATGAGAGATTGAAGAATAGAGAGATGTGCGCTGAGAGAAAAAGTGAGGAAAGGGCTTTTTTAGAAAAATAGAGCCTGAGAACCGAGTGATGTGAGAATCACAAATGAGAAAAGGGTGGGAAACAATACCCGAAGAAACTGGCTCCTCATGAACTGAGAGGTCTCTTGCCATTGGTGATACACATCCGAGTGTTGTGTTTGTGTCTTTGTTTGTCTCGATTCTTGTTTTAAGTCATTTTGAGAGTCAACGGATGTGTTTAGGTTGTTTACCTTTGTTTTTCCTTTGTCGAGTCATTTTGGCTGTGGCCAGTCGTCGGCTCAATACCCGGTTAAGAACTCATTTCTCAATTTCAAAATGAATCGTTTTGTGCTCAGGAGTGCTGTGCCGTTCTCAACATTTGTGCAATACAGGATTGGTTCTTTCATAAAACTGCAGGGTTCAACCCAGGTCATGTCAGAATAGTAAAACCAGGACTTATCTGAAGCTATGAAAGTTTCGGGCTGCAAAGCAAAAGAAAAGAGGGAAAATGTCAGGCATCTGAGTTTGTTTCAACTTCTGCAAGTTCCATCATTGCATCTCGTATGTTCAGAATGAACAGTGTCTTGTATGAGCTGTGTACCGAATAAACCGAATATTGTGTTATGAGCTGCGTGTTCAAAATGAACAGTGTGCTGATACAAGCTGTGTGTTCAAAGTGAACAGAATACTGTGTTGATTGCTTCACTGTTTCAGGCCAGAATGGCGATCAGAAGTGCTCTCCCTGAGTACCATTTCCCGTCAAAGTTATCTTGGCTATGTTTGCAATGAGGGAAAGTTGTGAATATGATCAGGAAGGAAAACAGCATTTGTGGTTTCTGCATGCAGAAGCCACCCCTGTTAGCATTTCAGGACCTTTGTACTGCGAGTTGAAGGTAAGTGTTTGAAGAACACAATGGAGGGGAGATCCCCGTCAAAGTAAAGCGGTTTACCGCCACTCACTCCATGAGGTGCTTTCTAAAGTGCCACTTTGTTTGTTTATTGCATTCCCTAAACATCATGCTCTACATTACTTATAACATGTACTATATCATCGTACTTATTGCGTTTATTTGCATCTTGTGTTATCTTGTACCATTTATCTTTTTACGCTGAGCTGCGTTTAGGATCGTTGTCCTCCGGGACTTTCTCAAGTTGCGCTAAGCACGCGCCTGATAGTTTGTTGTGGACTTCCTCTCACGATTTCAGCGTGGTTTGAGTGTCCCTTTCCTTATACGATTTCAGCGTGTTTGAAATTTATCTCAGGTTGCGTTGTGTACACACCTGGGTGGTTGTTTTCGGACCTCCTCTCACGATTTTAGCGTCGTTTGAGTGTCCCTTTCCTCACACGATTTCAGCGTGTTTGGAATTCATATCAGGTTACGTTGTGTACACACCTGGCGTCGTGTACGCACTTGGGTGGTTTGTTTTTGGACCTCCTCTCATGATTTCAGCGTGGTTTGAGTGTCCCTTTCCTCACACGATTTCAGTGTGTTTGGAATTCATCTCAGGTTGCGTTGTGTACACACCTGGGCAGTTGTCTTCGAGCCTCTTCTCACGATTTCAACGTGGTTAGAGTGTTCTTTTCCTCACACGATTTTAGCGTGTTTGGAATTCATCTCAGGTTGCGTTGTGTACACACCTGGGCGGTTGTTTTCGGACTTCCTCTCATGATTTCAACGTGGTTTGAGTGTCCCTTTCCTCGCATGATTTCAGTGTGTTTGGAATTTATCTTATGTTGCGTTGTGTATGCACCTAGGCGGTTGTTTTCAGGCCTCTTCTCACGATTTCAGCGTGGTTAGAGTGTCCCTTTTCTCACACGATTTCAGCGTGTTTGGAATTCATATCAGGTTACGTTGTGTACACACCTGGGCAGTTGTTTCGAGCCTCTTCTCACAATTTCAGCGTGGTTAGAGTGTTCTTTTCCTCACACGATTTCAGCATGTTTGGAATTCATCTCAGGTTGCGTTGTGTATACACCTAGGCGGTTGTTTTCAGGCCTTTTCTCACGATTTCAGCGTGGCTAGAGTGTCCATTTCCTCACACGATTTCAGCGTGTTTGGAATTCATCTCAAGTTGTGTTGTGTACACACCTAGGCGGTTGTTTTCGAGCCTCTTCTCACAATTTCAACGTGGTTAGAGTGTTTTTTTCCTCACACGATTTTAGCGTGTTTGGAATTCATCTTAGGTTGCGTTCTGTATGCACCTAGGTGGTTGTTTTTAGGCCTCTTCTTACGATTTCAGCGTGGTTAGAGTGTCCCTTTCCTCACACGATTTCAGCGTGTTTGGAATTCATCTCAGGTTGCATTGTGTATGCACCTAGGCGGCTGTTTTCAGGTCTCTTCTCACGATTTCAGCGTGGTTAGAGTGTCCCTTTCCTCACACGATTTCAGCGTGTTTGGAATTCATCTCAGGTTGCGTTGTGTATGCACCTAGGTGGTTGTTTTCAGGCATCTTCTCACGATTTTAATGTGGTTAGAGTGTTCCCTTCCTCAGACGATTTCAGCGTGTTTGGAATTTATCTTTGGTTGCGTGGAACGCGCTCCTGATTGGTTTTCTTTGTTCTTCCTCCTCTCACGATTCCAGCGTGGTTGAAGTGCGTTACCCCATTTGTATCTATTGCTCTATCTGTTATATCCATTGCATCATATCTGTTTTATTTTGGTCTAGGAGACCTTAAATTCTCTGAAGGTGCAATTCCTTTGGTGTTTGTCGTGCTCGAACGACTTCCAGTGGTCTGGTATAACCACCTGCCCGTGTTTGCGGTGAGTTCCTAGGAGACCAACTAAGACGGTAGAAACTACAGTTCGAATGGCTCATGCCTAGAACGCAAAGGTTCGGGATTTCAGAGACTAAAGTCTGGTTTAAATACCCAGGGGTATATCCTTGGATTGAAATCTGTGTGGCAACCCCATAGATTGAGATAACATGTGTATGCACCTCAATTCTGGATACTGAACGAACCTAGTCTGTCACCCTATTGGAGAATAGGGAAAGCTGCGACCATAGTCAGGGAGAAAAGTAGTACCTGCGGTTCAACCGAGAAGAAGGGGAAGGTCCCCAGCAGCATGAGGTAGGTCGTTGCCAATTATCCTTATAAGGTACCTTCACTTCCTAACTACTACATCATCTAGTATGTCCATTGCATTGTACATAGAATATATTGCATGCATTTGCTGCATATCCATTGTATCACTTGCGCCTTTCTATGTTAAACTTAGTCTGGCATGTGCCCATATTTTTCGCGTTAAAGCATGGTTATGTGATTATGTGTACGCGCCTATTCCACTAAGGGAATTGTGGTTTGAGGGTGACGGCACCATTTCTGTGTTAGACATGGTTTGTTTGTGTCCATGCCTTTTCTAGGCAAAATGTGGTTTGGCCGCGCGCTTTATTCAATTCATCTATTGCATCCATTTCATCGTATTTTAGTTTGTTACATTCAGCATTTAGAATCACGATATTTCCTCAGCAGATCATTCCTCTGCGAAACACATAGTTTTGCGTGTGCTCGCACCCCTTTCACGTTGAAACACAGTTCTCTTATGTGTAAGCATCCATGTTGAGTTGTGGCCAGTACTAGGATGTAGGCACTTAGCTTGTGTTAGGCGTCGTTCGGCTCGTGCCCACTGCCTTTTTAGTGTTAAAAGTAGTTTGATTTTGCATCTCCATCCCTTTATGATATTTGTGTGGTTTTGTACTGCTTGTGGTTTGATCATCTCACATACATTGCATATCATTTGCATTGTTTCGTTACATTGTATATTATTACATTGTTTTCTAATATTGCATATCATTCGCGCTATTTTGTGCACCGCGCTATCTTGCGCATCGCACTGTTTTGTGCACTACATCATTCGCGCTATCTTGCGCACCTTATCTGCACACCTCATCTGCACTTGTTAGTGCATTGCATTGTTTTACATCCCCACCGCATTATTATGTGTTACACTTAGGTTGCATTGTTTTGCATCCCTTCTGTATTGTTATGCGTCACTCTTAGGTTGCATTGTCTTGCATCCCTTCCGCATTGTTATGCGTTACACTTAGGTTGCATTGTTTTGCATCTCTTCTGCATTGTTATGCGTCACACTTAGGTTGCATTGTCATGTATCCCTCCGCTTGCGTGGTCACGCACTTTTTACTTGCATTGCTATGCATATGTTGCTAACTTATTGTACCTATTAAGTTTCTTTCTTTTACAGGCACAATATTGTATGTACGGTTCATTTAAGAAAAGTTCCGGCTCAGTTTGAATGTACCTTTTCTCCTCTCGCATGCGGTGCGTTAGGACATCTTCGATTTCGAACACTCGGGTGAGTTCCGGTATTCTTTCATACCTTTTATCCTCTCGCATGCGGTGCGTTAGGACATCTTCAGTTTCGAACACTCGGATGAGTTTCGGTGTTCATTCATACCTTTTTTTCTCTCGCATGCAGTGCGTTAGGACATCTTCGGTTTTGAACACTCGGATGAGTTCCGGTGTTCATTCATACCTTTTCTCCTCTCGCATGCGGTGCGTTAGGACATGCGGTGCGTTAGGACATCTTCGGTTTTGAACACTCGGATGAGTTCTGGTGTTCTTTCATACCTTTTCTCCTCTCGCATGTGGTGCGTTAGGACATCTTTGGTTTCGAACACTAGGATGAGTTTCCGGCATTCTTTCATACCTTTTCTCCTCTTGCATGTGGTGTGTTAGGACGTCTTCGGTTTCGAGCATTCAGATGCGTTCCGGTGTCCATTTGTTCGCTTTCTCCTTTTGCGTTTGATACGTTGAGAGTTGTTTCATTTGAGAGTCCTGGTGTTCTTGGTAGTCACTTTTAGCCTTCTTCGCGTGAAACGCAGTGAGAATTGTATAATTTTCTTACATCATTTCTGCATGAGATGTGGTTTGGCTCGTGTTTACTTGCTTTGCATAACATTCGCTTAAACTGTTGCATTTATTATGTATATTTGCTTCATTAAAGCATGTTTTGCATGATCATAAGTTATGTTCGGCTTTATGCATACCCCTTTTGCATTTTGCCCCTCCCTGCGGGCACATCTCTTTGTTTATCTCGCCTGTTTGTCTAAGTCTTCGGCCTTGTCAAAAATGGGTTGTCTCTGGGCTTTGACATTCACTCCCGTCACTTATGACTTTCGAGTTCTGTCAAAGAGGGGCAACTGTCGACACCCAATTTTTGACCGACCTTAAGACTCAGACGTCATCGATTGAGCACTCGGTGATTGCGCATGTTGTGCTCGTTTTAAGGTTTCGGAGTTTTGGCTGAGGTTCTTACCCCCGGACCTCGGGACCCTTTTATGCTTTACCTCGGTTTGCAGGTCCTGCTTTCTCTTCTCGGAGGGAGGAAGAGGTCTTGTAGACCATCTCTCAGTGGCTATAGGCTACTTTTCGTGGTCGCAGGCCACTGCTCCCGTTTGGAGACCAGTTTCTGATTTTCGGAGCCGTCGGCCGCGC
>NW_021029869.1:342788-367300 GCF_004153795.1 Camellia sinensis | reverse complement strand
CATATAGATGCTAATTAAAACATGCCCTAAAACTAACCATCATAAGTTGGTAAATAAAAGGGAGAAAGACGTGGGGTTGGAAGACATGCATCGCACACACGCACGCTTATTACAAAGTTTGCCCTCTCGCGGAGGGTCCGAATAAATAATACAGACCGAATGATTAATCAACTACCCTAGCTAATTAAATATTATAAAGCCCTTAATTAATTAACAAATTAATTACAAAAAACAATCTAAGTATGAAATTAAAGAGGCCGCCGCAGCTCCGCCTCAAAATGATTGGATGATGTATGCTCGATTCGCCTCGCTCGGAAACCCTTTGCCATGCCAACAATTGCCTCTGTTTGCACTGTTTCATGCCTCTAAAAGCTGCGCAAGTCCCAAGGCTCCTTCTAAACCACTCCCTGAGCACTGTGGGAGGTCATCGGCCAGGAGACTAGACTACCGGCCATGGAAGGATGGTCATCGACCAAAGATAGGGCCATCGGCTGGATATTGGTAGTCGGTCGGCACTGAAAGTGGCCGACCGACCATTTCTTCCTGCAGAACACTGGTTTTGTTGCAACAGGGGACAGACAGTGCATGGCATGGAATTTGCAAGCCAAATGTATGCACCACCACCGTCCCTATCATGCTATGAACTCAAGGGAGTATGGCTCTCGACCCTCGGGCCACCAATCACGCATTTCGATGCATGATGGCCAAAGGTGTCAATGGTGCATATCAATATGGAATGAATGCAACAAACAAATGAATGCTACACACTCTATCATGTTGGGTCAAAAATGTTGACGACCAAGGATTGAGGCACATTTCGTCACTTTAAGTACAAAACGTCCCTTGGTCCTCATGTTTGGTTTGACACCCAAACCAAACAAAAATGCAATGTATGTATGCAAAGTGCAATGCGAAACATGCAATTAATGCAACATGAATAATGCAACTTAAAATGCAAGAAACATGGTAATGCAATAGGTATGTAATACTACAATGCAACCTAGGTATGTAAGTATATCAACGGATAGGCATGCAACAATGACACTAACCACAAGGATGCGACAACATGCAATGCGGTAAGCCTACAACAATACACGAGTGCATGATCCATGGACTTACACTAACGATGGATAGGCCTCAGCCATACCAAAATAGTGGCCAAAGTGCCAAGAAATGACGGACAAAACACACTCAAACATACACATGTAAAGATCCAACACTTAGGCATAAAAAGAATCGACTCTTAAACACATTAAGAAAAGACAAATATGGACATATGACGAGCATGATAAGCTCTGAAAATGTGCAAGGGATGATGCCAAATCAACCAAGCCATGCAAGTAGGGCATGTAATAAAGCCCAAAACTTGAGACTAACAAAGGGGTTCAAACCATGGCCATACCAACCAAGCCCCAAAGAGCCAAGATGACTTAAAACAGTCTTAGGGAAGACCAAAATAAGGCCAGAGCATGTATGTAACAAGGCCAAAACATGCTAAGAAATGGGCGCCAAATAAGGGGGGCATTCAAGGCCATAAAGAGAGCATTCCACTACAACTACCTCAACCAAACATGGCATGGTTTATGCAATGAAAAACAGAGCTATAACATGTCAAGATAAGCCCGAATACCCATTTAGATGGCATCTAAATGACCTAAGTCTAGAGGTATGCACAATGGCCCAAACATGGAGCATAAGACAACAACTCTTCAAAGCATTGAGAGAATGGAAAATGCACGCACATAAGCATGGAACATGGACTAAAATAGCATGATAAGTGATTCCAAACCACTGAAATAGCCCAAGTAAAGTATGCTCATGACTCACACACCCAAAGCTAACAAGCCAAAATACATGGTGGCTATACAAAACATGGCAAACATGACCAAATCAACACCGAACAGAGCTTAAACATGTCACAACATGGATAAAAGCTTCATGAAGTCAAGCCAAAACATACAAGCATGGTGGTCTAAATGCATGATACATGTTTAGGCAAATGAGAGGATTGCAAGGCAAGTGCATGATGTATGCAACAAGCCAAAGAACCAACATGAAACAGAGGTATAACATGATAAACTAAAACCAAATACCCAGTGAAATGAACCTAAAACACATTAAGCCAACATACTACCTTTACAAGTCAACAATGCAAGCAAATGGGACACAAAGGGGAGAGGGGTGTCCCTCCCCTATACAAGACCTCAAAACCAGTTCTCTACCACTGAAAATCCTCTGGATTTCATTGGTGAGAAGGCCAAAACAAAAGGGTTACAAAGCCCAAAGAGGAAGGCACAAAAAGAGGCCAAACAAGGCCTAAGAGGGGGTGGACGACCCCCAACACAAAAGTGACCTTAATGAAACATCTCAAGCATGAAAATACAGAACTTTTATTAGTTATACACTAAGCTTAAAACAGTATACAAGATAGGCTAAAAGCTTAAGGCAAAATGGGAAATAAAAGAGGTAGTTCTCACCCTTGAAGAACGCTTCAAGAACACCAACTCCAGCACCTCCTTTTGATCAAAACCAACTCAAAAACTCTGAAATCAACCCCTCAACACCTCAATAACCAAATTATAGTGTAACAATACGTGCCTTAGTGCAAAAATAGGAACAAAAACACACTTTTAAACACTATTACACACACAACTAGAGAGAGGGGGAGATATAGAGAGAGAGTGATATATATCTTGTATATCAGATTAATCAACCCCTAGAAAGGGAGGGGAGGCCCTCATTTTATAGAAAAACAACTTTACAAAACTTGCAAGGGAAGCTAAACAAGGCTCAAATCCCTCCATACACGTGTATAGAGGGCAGAGTCTATGCTCGCCAGCTAGCACAGCTGGCATGCACAATGCCTGAAAAAGGCGAAGAAAAGGTCTCGGCCAGAAAATGTGTTCGACCGACCAAATAAATGGCCGACCGACCAACTAAAGTGCCGATCGGCTAACACACTTAGCCGATGAAAATAAAAAGGGGCCTCAGGCCTCAGGCCCTGGCCGGTGGGTTGAGAAAATGGTCAACAAGCCACCCTCTTCTCTTAGAAGCAAAACACAAGTGCTTAGTCCATAACCAAGCACAAAACAGGTAAGTCGAGAGATCTTGAGGCAAGGCGTGCGGCCGAGACCTCCGGGAACTCAAAACGAACACGAACATGAATGATTATCGAGTGTTCGAACGATGACGTCCAAGTCTTGAGGACGGTAAAAAATGAGGTGTCTACACTCTCCTTTTGTAGGCCATGCAAAAGAATCACGTTGCTCATAAGCGCGTGCTTGAGCTCCGTAAGACAGCACGACTAGCTATTGCAGATGCCAATACCAAAACAGTCGAGCTGAATGAGGCCAAGCAAAAGATGACCGAACTTGAATCTGAAATAGCCCGACTCACTGGGCTGGTTAGCTCGGCTGAAGCAGATAAGCAGAAGGCCTTGGCTGAGCGGAAAGACAAATATCTGCGCGAGCTGGTCAAGCTTGAGAAAAAGAAGGATGTAGAGATCACCGAGCTGAAGAAGAGCACGGACGATGCTGAAGACCGCAACTACAAGGAAGGGGAGGCCACCTACATCCTACAATGTGAAGCTGCCAAGGACATATTTTTCAAATGCGGATGGAAGGCAGCTGTGTCAAAGCTCGATTATGGCCAAGAAACCGAGGTTTTCCAGAACCCTCCTCCGCACTTTATTCCGAGCTATATGGCGGACTACGCCAATGCTATTCAGCAAAAATTTCTTCAAGTAGAAGAGGAAGATGAGGCATCCCCGGAGCCCAACAACACCCCAGCTGCTACCAATGATCCTGCTCTTCAAACTGCCCAGTCAGCTCGAGTGGAGCCCCCGGTGACCGACCTTACTGCTAGAACCGGGCTACGGAGTGATGAGACTTGAGTTGACCTAGATGCAGATCTGGATGATCTTTTTTCCTGACTTTGTATTTTCTTCTTTTGATATTAATTTCTAAAGGCATTTACTTTTTATCTTGAATGAAATCTATTTTCTTTTTGTTCGGTTTATTTCCATACCTCTATTTATTTTTCAACTCTGGTTCGCATGAAGTTTTAACATTTTTTGGCCGAGATACTTATTTCAGTCTTGGAACCTTGTAATCTGTTTGGTCATACCTGCCAACCTCTTCAGCGGACATAACAGCTATTTCGGCTGAAGAGAGATAACTATCGGTTATTCCTGCCAACCTCTTTAGCCTAGATCATGATCTCGGCTGAAGAGAGCTAAGTGTTTGGCTTTTTTTGCCAGCATCTTCAGCCTAGAGCCTGATCTCGGCTAAAGAGAGCTAATTGTTGGCTTTTCCTGCCAACCTCTTCAGCCCAGATCATGATCTCGACTGAAGAGAGATAAGTGTTGGCTTTTCCTGCCAACCTTTTCAGCCCAAATCCTAATCTCGGCTGAAGAGAGATAAGTGTTGGTTATTCCTGCCAACCTCTTCAGCCCAGATCCTGATCTCGACTGAAGAGAGCTAAGTGTTGGCTTTTCCTGCCAACCTTTTCAGCCCAAATCCTAATCTCGGCTGAAGAGAGATAAGTGTTGGTTATTCCTGCCAACCTCTTCAGCCCAGATCCTAATCTCGACTGAAGAGAGCTAAGTGTTGGCTTTTCCTGCCAACCTCTTCAGCCTAGATCCTGATCTTGGCTGAAGAGAGATAAGTGTTGGCTTTTCCTGCCAACCTCTTCAGCCCAGATCCTGATCTCGGCTGAAGAGAGCTCATTATTGGTTATTCCAGCCAACGTTCTTCAGCCTAGATCCTTATTTCGGCTGAAGAGAGCTCAATGTTTGGTTATCCCTGCCAAACTTTTCTGGTTGCTGGTAATGTCTGAGAACAACTATTACAATAAAGAGATTTATGCTAAAAGTAATCTACTTGTTTTATTTGAAAAAATGAAAATTACAAATACTTTAAACTAAAAATAAAAGAGCTTGAGATTGACAGTGTTCCATGGCCTGGGAATAGCTTTGTTGTTTCCATCCTCCAAGTGATATGCCCATTTTCCTGCTAAACCAATCACTTTGTATGGTCCATCCTAGTTAAGTCCTAGCTTGCCATCTCCGGGTACCAAAGTGTTGCCCATTGCTTTGCGTAATACCCAATCCCCAATCTTGAATTATCTTGGATACACCGTTTTGTTGTATTTTCTGGATAGCTCCTGCTGGTATGACGCAATGTGGACTAGAGCTCTTTTCTTTCATTCTTCTGCTAAGTCAAGTTCCAAGGTTATGGCTTCTCCGTTTAAGTCTGGGTCAAAATTTTCACTTCTAATAGTGGGAAGGCCTACTTCTAGTGGGATTATTGCCTCCATGCCATAGGCCAAAGAAAAAGATGTTTCTCTAGTTGATTGCCAACGTATGGTACGATAAGCCCATAGAACATGAGGAAGCTCCTCAGCCCACTTCTCCTTTGATTTTTCCAATCTTTTCTTTAAGCCATCTATGACGACTTTGTTTGCAGCTTCAGCCTAGCCATTTACTTGAGGATATACGGGTGTAGAATTGTAGAATTCTATCTTGTATTTCTCGCAAAAGCCTCTGAAGATTTTTCCATCAAACTGAGTGCCATTGTCAGATATCAGTGCTTTGGGTATGCCGAATCGGGTTATGATATGCCAAACAAACTTCTTTACATCCTTCTCTTTTATTGATGCGAGTGCTTTAGCCTCCACCCACTTTGTGAAGTAGTCCGTTGCTGCGAGAAAGAACTTTTTGTTACCAGGTGCTGTTGGAAGTGGTCCTACTATGTCTAGGCCCCACACTGCAAAGGGCCATAGACTAGTTAGTGGTAGAAGCTCTCTGGCTAGTTGATGTATCTGGTGTGCGAACTTCTGACGTTTCTCACACCTCTTGACATACTTCTCAGAGTCTGCTTGCATGTATGGCCACCAATATCCTTGTGAGATTGCTCTGTAAGCCAATGTTCTTCCCCTTTGGTGGCTTCTGCATACGCCTTCATGTATCTCAAACAAAAATGCCTCGACCTTGCTAGGATGGACACATTTCAAGTAAGGTCCTGTGAAGGATTTTTTATATAATGCCAATGATGGAGAGAGCCAGGATCGCTGTGACTTTGCTCTTATTTTGTTGGCCTGTTTCTTCTCTTCAGGCAGGATGCCATCTCTTAAGAACGGTATGATGGGGTCCATCCATGAAGGGCCTAGTTCGGCACAACATACCTCAGCTACTTTGGGTTCCTCAATGGTCTGGGTAGGAAGTCGATGAGTAATGGGCGTGGGATAGATGTATCTGCCATTGAAGCAAAACCTGCTAGCTCGTCTGCTCTGCTATTCTCTTCTCGGCTAATTTGCTCTATCCGAACTACTTCGAACTTCATGATCTCCTTTCTGACTAACTCTTGGTATATAGTCATTCTCTCATCTTTCGCCTCGGAGTCGCCTGAAATCTGGTTTACTACCAGCTGGGAGTCGCTGTAAACCATCAACTCGGTGGCCTTCATGAAAAGTGCTGATCTTAGGCCTGCTAAAAGCGTTTCATATTCTGCCTCATTGTTTGATGCTGGGAAGCCCAGGTTGATTGCATGTTCCACTAATAGGTCATCTGGTGAAATGAGGACTATGCCAAGTCCTGCACTGTGCCTATTGGATGCTCCATCCACGAAGAGCTTCCACGTCTCCCCAACAAACAGTTTCTAGCAAGTAGAGGGATCAGATGATGTCTTGGGGTCAAGTGTGTTGCTGATGTTTTCTTCCAAGTCCATGCCTGCTGTTGGGGTTTTCTCCTCACTGTCTGTCTGCCCTAAGTTTTTACTTGTTGGTGAGTCTTCGCTAGAAATAGCATGGTTTGCCGCTTTTTTCCCCTTTTCAATCCTGTATGGCTTGTGATGTAGCTGGGCATTTTGGTTTGGGGGCTGCGCAGTTCCTGCGGTACTTTATGTCCCCATTTTGGTCGTATTGGTCAAGTCAACTGGGCAGATGTGATGACTTCTTGGTGTGAACTCAGCCACAAAGCCTGCTAGGGCTTGGGCTTTTGTTGTGGTTCTGGGTTGAAACTTGATGTCGAACTGTCCCAACTCCACTGCCCACTTCAAGATTCATCCAGAAAAGTCTGCCCTCTCAAACAAGGCTTTTAAGGGGAAAGCTGTTAGGACAATTATGGTGTGGGCGTGGACGTAATGCGACAACTTCCTTGAGGCCATCATCAAAGTCAAGGCCAGCTTTTCCAATGGTAGGTACCTGCTTTCTGCACCCAGCAAAGTCTTGCTTACATAAAAGATAGGCAGGTGTTGGATTCCTTCCGCTCTGACCAACACTGCGCTGACTGCATGCTGTGAGACTGCTAAGTACAAAAAGAGCTCTTCTCCAGGTACTGGGGTTACTAGCAATGGAGGAGAGGTCATGTACTCTTTCAAGCTCTCTAGGGCGCAGTCGCATTCTTCATCCCACTCAAACTTGTCCTTTAATGCTTGGAAGAATGGTCGACATCTGTCTGATGACCGACTTATGAACCGATTGAGTGTGGCTGCTAAGCCAGTGAGATGCTGTACCTCTTTCATTGTGTTAGGCCTCTTAAGTTCTTGGATTGCCTTAATTTGAGAAGGGTCAACTTCTATACCTCGGCTGGTTACCAAGAAGCCCAAGAATTTGCCTGATCCTACACCGAATGCACACTTAGATGCGTTCAGGCATAACTTGTTTTTCTTTAGGATTTGTAACATTTCATCTAGGTCCTTGAGGTGGTCCTTCCCGTCTTTGCTTTTGACCACCATGTCATCTATGTAGGCTTCCATTGTTCTTCCTAACAATGGTGCGAACATTTTGGTGATCATCTGTTGAAATGTCGCCCCTACGTTCTTTAGGCCAAAGGGTATGACCTTGTAGCAGTACAATCCCCTAGGTGTTGTAAATGAAGTGACCTCCTGATCTAGTTCGTACATTACGATCTGATGGTAACCTCTATACCTATCAAGGAAGCTAAGTTGATTATGCCCTGCTTTAAGTCCACCAGTTGGTCTATCCGTGGTAGGGGGAAGCTATCCTTTGGGCATGCCTTGTTGACTATTTTGTAGTCCACGTAAACACGCCACTTTCCATTCTTCTTTGGTACTACTACAATATTAGAGACCTACCTGGGATAGTGCACTTCTCTGATGGCTCCTGCTTCTAGCAAGTTTCCCACTTCCTCTGCCACTATTTTTGTGTGGTGAAGCACCGATCTGCGAGTGCATTGTATGATTGGTCTGGCGTTTGGGTGGACATTAAGTTGGTGGCAGATGAAGTTAGGGTCTATTCCAGGCATGTCATATGGCATCCAGGCGAACACTTCGATATTTGCGATTAAGAATTCCATTAACTCAGTTCTCTCAGTGCTGGATAAAGACGAGCCTAGCAAAAAGAACCTTCCTAGGTCCCTTTCATCTAACCTTACCTCAACCAAGTCCTCCACTGCCTTCTGCTCTGCCGTTTTGCCCACGTCCGCAAACTGTTCATTGCTTTTTGGTTCTTCCACCATTTGTACATACCCTTTTGCAGCCCGACTGCCATTTACCATGACGAAGCACTGTTTTGACATAATTTGGTCCCCCAAGACTTTTTTAATTACTCTGGCTTCGTTGGGGAACCGCAATGCTTGATGGTAGGTTGACACTACTGAGCGCATGGCATGCAGCCATGTCCTTCCTAAGATGATGTTGTAGGTGGAACGGATCTTCAATACCCAGAATTCCACCTGTTTTGTTATGGTTCCTGCTCTGACTGAGAGGATTATCTTGCCAACTGGCTATTCTGGCATTGAGTTGAAACCGACGAGGGGAGATGTCATAGGTGCCAGGTCTTTGTCCTCCAATTTCAGTTGTTTGAAGGTTTCGTAGTACATTATCTCATACGAGCTTCCTTGGTCAATCAAAATCCGCTTGATATCGAAATTCATGACACGCAAAGTTACCACCAGTGTGTCATTGTAAGGGCAATGCAACCTTGCTAGATCTTTGTCTGAGAAGAATATGACATTTGTAGCCTCTATTCTGCCCCTTTTGACGGTAGGTTGCGCGTATAGTACCTCTCTTAAGTGCTCAGTCTTCTTGATCGTCCCCTTGAGTTCACATACTCGTTCTGGTTCGATGATCCCATGAATCACATTGATTACGCCTTGGGGTGGACCATTGACCGACATCCCGTTTGGTCTGTTGAGGTCTTGGGGGGCTGGCAGTGTTCCCCCTTCTATGTACTGGTCTAGGTGACCAGTAGCTACCAATTCTTCCAGATGTTGCCTCAGGGGTGTGCAATTTTCAGTTCGGTGCCCCTTCTCATCATGGAAGGTGCAACGGGACCTCTCATCATAGCCCCTTTGTGTTTCTCCCAACTTAGCTGGCCACCAAACAAAGGGTTCATTACGTATCTCGTTGAAAATTCGGTAGATGGGTTTATTGAACATGATGGTGATGGCGGTGCGGACTCTTAAGTTCCTCGTTTCTGGGTCTTCTCTATTGGCTCGCTTGCCTCGCCCATTCTTGCGTGGCTATTCCATCGTGTTGACTTTCGCTGTAGCCTTTTTATCTGGCATTGCTGTTGTGCCAGATTTTGTTTTAGTGCGGGCGTTGTTTTCCTCTACATGGATATGTTGATGCACCCTCTCTATTAGGGCTTCCATTGTGAAGGGTGGTGTCATAGTGATTGAGTCTCTCAATTTGTTTCCGATCGGTAAACCCCATTTATATTGTGCGATGGTGAGATTTGTGGGGCAATCACCAATCTGGTTGAAGGTCTCCCAATAGCGACTATTGTAAGACCTTAATGTTTCCTTTTCACCCATGTCAATGAAGAGCAGTTGATCAATCTCCACCTGTGTCTTGGTGTTCATTCTGAATCTAGTCACGAACGCCTCAACTAGTTGTGCCCATGAGGCGATGCTGCCTTCTGGTAGTCTTTCGAACCAGGTTAGACCTAGATCACCAAGGCTAGATGAGAACAAGATGCACATTAGGGCCTCGTTTCGCCGGTACACTGCCATAACCTGGCGAAAGTGGCTTAAGTACATGTATAGGTCCGTCTTCCCCTCATAAGTAGTCAATTTGGGCTGGTGGAAGCCTAAAGGTAGTGGTGCGTTCTCTATTGCCGAACGAACGGCAAGCTCTGTAACCTTGCTAATACCTTATCCGCTGGTTCGTAAGCAAGGCGCGGCATTGGCATCCCTACCTCGACACTCCCATATGTCCTAGGGGCCAATCGCTGTAAGGCTGAAACTTTGCGAGGGTCGCGAGCCCGAGTGTCTTCCTTCCATCGGGTCCTCTCCTCCAGCACTGTTCGTAGGTCCACAGATCTAGGCAACTCTGAGTGCCTTGATGTCGTCTGATGTGTGTGCGAGGGCCGATAAGTGCTTCCCGACGTATACGATTTCTTAGTCCTCGTTCTCTCAGACCTGGAGTAACGAGTCCTGGAAGTCATTGATTGAGTATCGCCTATTTTAAGGTTCTTGCTTTCTGCTTATGATGGCGTGGTATGCCTATTATGACCATCCGAGTGCCGAGGGGGCGTGTTGCCTTTGCGCCCCTCTCCTGCCACCACCTCTTTTCCTTTTATCTGGCGCTTCATTGTCTCCCTGTCTACTGTCATCTTCCTTATTAGTTCGTCTTGTTCCCTTACACGGTCCTCCAGAACTTGAGGGTCCAGCCTCCGCCTTTGTCTTTCAGGATTGTGAGAGCAATGAGGGCTAGTGCCCCGTCTCTCCCTTGTGTCCCTCCGGGAGTTCCGTCACTGGGGTTCTAAATCCACCATAAGTGGGATAGAAGGTAAACCTTCGCGCCTCCCACCCTCCTCTAGGGTTTGTCCATCGATAGCAGATTGCGGCAAATCCCCATTGTGCGCCATTGGTTTTTGGCTAAAGAGGAAAGCTCATCAAAAGGTTTTGTTCTTTGTGTTTTCCCACAGACGGCGCCAATTGTACGAGCGCAGAATAATCTTCTCGTATAATCCTGTTGATCAAGTTCGCATTCCTCCAAATGTTGTCGCTTTGCTACCTGAAAACACAAACGTGAGCTAGCCGGCGGGTGTGTGCCGGAAACCTCTCCGATGCCTAAGTCAGCAAATAGACAATAGACACAAAAGCTCTGTGTTTATGAGAGTCAAAATTGTGATTTTGATACCTGTCCATAGGTCCTACTATGAGCTTTTATAGACTTTGCCTGGCACAATCCTAGTAGGATTCCAACTCTCCTTATAAGAGTCTTCCTAGGAATCACACACCCTACTCACTACCAACCAAGTAAGATGGTTTGCACAATCCTAGTAGGACTCTACTCTCCTTAACAGAGTCTTCCTAGGAGTCACACTCCTACTCACTACCAACCAAGTGAGATGGTTTTACCATGGTTGAATAACAGTATGACTGAGCTAACACTAGGCCCTTTAACATACTCAATCTGGTGCTTTCATATGCAACGCCTAGCCCAGTCCCTGTTCACTTATACCCCGGTTTGGCTGTTTAGACCGAGCTAACCACGGCAGCCCCAACCGAGCTAACAAGGGTGAGGTCCAATTTGTGAAGCCCAAACACCTCGGCCCATAGCTCGGCGCAAACTTCTCCTGGCCCAAGCTTATTAGTGTTTAGACCAAGCTACAGCTGCTCATATCTCGATCCGACGTGCGGCCCAACTTCCAAAGAAGCCTCTCCCTTAGCTCGGCCCAATTTATTTGTAAATTACCCTCTCACATATCAAACTTCTGTAGTTGAACTCAAGATCTCACACCACAAAATGTGATACACAACCTCTAAGACAAATGCCCTGACTTTATACACTTCAATTATTAAAATTATAAATTTTTCTATGAATCTGTAATTATTTTGGATACTATCACTTATTTGTAATTTTTCCTAAATTTTATGGTCACATAACTCTATAAAAACAAGGAATTATGTAATAGGTTATTTTACTAACTTTTTGACTAGAATATAAGGTAAAAATAATAATAAATTTCGGATAAATTTTTACGAAAAAACGTATAAAAAATAGAAAATTTTTAATTTTTTATATAGTTATCTAACTTTTATTTATTTATTTATTTTTTGCTATTATTGTAAGTTACCAAAATAGTCCTTAAGGATAATACAAGTGAGGTACTAGCAAACAGAGTGTTCTTGCAAATCAGAGGAGCCAATATCCTTATATATATATATATATATATATAACTGTTTGAAAAGCAAGCTCTCTACAACCAACAAAAGCAAAAGTGGGGAGGGGATTGCTCCAAACAAAGAAAACTGTTGTAAAGGTTTCTCTCTCTCTCTCTCTCTCTTTGAAGTAGGCATCTGTACTACACAATTGATCCAATTTTGGTGTTCGCAAATTGCATCCCATTTGAGTGACATCTTCGTGGGTTTGATTTGGTTTTGGTTGTGTTGCATGATCTCTCTCCAGTACTATCATTTTTTGGTTTCTGAAAACTTTTTGTTCTGTTGTAAGAGCATGATTGTCTTTTAAATTGAAGTTACATGCCATGGTTAGTGTTTGGTATCATGAACAAGCTCTGTTGGGTTAAGTTTTGAGAATTTGTTTTTAATTTATTTTTTTAAAACTAGTTTGGTTTTAAAAAAAAAGAAATTAAAAACTCATTTTTTCATATAATTTTCTCTGTTTTTTGGGATGAAAATAATTTTATTAAATTCAAAAATAATTGTTTTGTGTTAATTTTTGTCAAATCTAGTATGTAATATTTTGAAAAAAATTTCACAAACAGATTATGAAAACTCAACCAAACAGAGTCAGTCTCTGAGTATTAATTTTACCTTTAAATATTTTATATTATGTCAATTGAATCCAATTAATAAGATCTCTATGAAAATTTGATTGAAATTAATCGACATATATAAACTCTTTTAAAAGTCATTGAGAAATTGATTTCAAATTTAAATGTATTTTTTTTTTCTAATTTATCAGCGAATGCTTATCAACTAACTGAAAGTTTATCAATTGAACCAAATCAACGCAATATAAAATATTTTGGGGGAAAATTAATATAATAGGAACTACAAGACTAATTGATGTAAGGGTGAAGCACTAATAAATAGCAAATAATAATCACATGAATTGTTTTGTCCTCCCCTTTTTTTCTTATAGATCCAAAGGTCTCATACTAATGTGAATTACATAAACGGCTAAGCATAAACACGCATGTGTTTTGTGTTGAGGGACAAATATGAGTTTTCTCATCATGTTGAAAATTACTAAACATAATACTTAAAAAAAACTCTTTAGTATACTTTTTTCAAACGTAACACTTCAATGGAATACACTTTTCAACAATATATATTTAAGAAAAAATTACAAATTAGGTGTACTTTTCAAAAATAATGACATAAATATAGAAAAGTTTATCATTTTAATAATTACTTACAAAGGTAAACTTTCTTTTAGACAAATTTTAAATAAAATTTACTAAAGAGGGGCAGTCATGGTTATCAGAGTCTCGATCCAAATCTTACAATCCTACGATTTTACGATTTATTTGGACATAATCGATCCGAATAATGTAAAAAAATTCTTATAGGTAGGATCTTTCGATCTTAGTAATGGGATCTTATAGGATTATGGAATCCTAATCTGAATCCAATCCTATCCGATCTAATTTATAAGTCGTGTTTTGTATTGTATGACATATTTTATTATAAATTTATGTTTGTTACCTAAATACCAATTTATGTGGTCAAAATAAATAATAAAAATTAAGTAGTTTTGAATCAAATAGACTACAAAAAATAAATTAGGAAACAAAATTTAAATATTGCGATAATTTAAGAAAATCAGCTAGTCGGAAAAACAAACTTAGCTTTAGCGGAGTTTGAGATGGGCAAAATGATTGTAGCTTATCCCAATTTTTTATGAGACTATTTTTGTGACTCGAATCCGCTCCACAAGAGATGCTAATGACAAACCTTATCATTCGGTTAAGTTGCTCTTTCAAGTTGTTAATCTATTTTTATATCAAACTTTGTCAAATATTTTTCTTTTGTCACTTTTTATGTATTACTGTAGATTATAAAGTATTTTGTTATAAAATTTTTCTTTTTTACCTTCTTTTTTGATGAAATATAAAACTTTTATCATCTAGTTTTCTATTGTATAATATTATATATACATTTTACATTGAGTATTATATTTTTTACAATATCTTCATTTATTTTTAATAGAATATAGTCTGATTTTGTGTATATTTTTTAAAAAATATTTATTTAAATTAAATTATTACGTAATTTGTATTTTTCGATTGTATCTTATAATTCTCGATTTAATTCTACAATCTAATCCTGTAAACACATGTAACCATCGAACGTAAAATCTGATTTTAACGACTTTGAGGTCAGCGCTGTTCATGAAGCGTGTAGCATATTATCATCTGTTGTGAGGTTGACTCTAATGCTCACCAACTGTGTGATTATTTAGGGATTTTGAAGGATTGATTCACACTTGTCAAATTATCTTTCAGAATTTTAATAAAAAAATATTAAATTCAACAACTCTAATTAATAAATATCAAGTAAAGCATGATATAGATTTGTCCAAAAACATCACATAAGTTTTCTTACCTATCATGAAGAATTTTTCGAATTCGACACAAATGTCAAAGTACACAGTTCCATGAAACTTCAAAGTGACAAGCTAATCTCAAAGTGAGATGGGGAATTATTCAGCAGCAAGTGTATTTATCTAGAAAAATTATGTCAGAAAGCTTTTCAGAATGATATTAGGTGTAGAGATTGAATTAATATTGTGTGATTTATATATAGAATAAATTTAGGGAAAATTAGTCTAAGGTCCCTCTCCCATTTTTAGTAATGGAAGAGATCCACAATATTATTTTTTAATGTCTAAAGTCCCTCAACCCACACCTATCTATCACAGAGAAATTTGATATATCTCACTCCATATGAAATTGATTGCTCTCCAAATCTTTCTTTAGAGCAAAATCTCTCTCCATCCTCAGAAAATTGGATCTAGTAGTGAAGCTGTAGAGTTCTTGATCTCATGTTTCTGACGACGATCTCATGTTTCCAGCGATCTCATGTTTCCGGCGCTGGAATCCGATTCAACCGAAACACTTACAGATCTCGATCTCATCATCATCACCCAATGTGCGTAATTCTCCTCCGCCTCGATCTCAATCTTTGATTTTCCATCTCTCTCTTCTTTGCATTCCTTGCTCTTTTGCATCCTGAACACCGACCAGAACGACGATTTACTCCGATTAACCAGCAGCAAAGCTTCGGCGAATTGAGAATGTCACAATCTGAGCCGAAGTTGCTGGACTTCGTTATGCTCTTGAAGTTGCAAATCACCACAGCTTGGTATGAAAAGCTAGCACGCAACACAAACAATTCATGAATTGAAGACCAAAATAGTTCAAAAGCAAAGAAAACAACCAATTTCTTAATATTTAACCATGTCTTCTTTGTTGCAGAGATTTGAGGTGCAATCTATAAGTATGATATGACTTTCTTAAAAACAGTTTATGAAAGCGTCCAGCAACCAAAAACATGCCAAGAAAGTAGGGATAATTGACTTTTATTCTCCCAAGTCACGCATCCTCTTTCGACCTTGCTTTCTGGTAACACCAACAAAAAAATCACACAATGATTCTCTTCAACAATTCAAAGCACCCAATCACTGTGTTACAGTGATTACCAAGGCTATGCATCCAAAGTAAATTTCTCTGGTTAGAGGAAGATTTTCTCTAGGTTTGAGTAAATTTCTCTGGGGTGAAGAAGGGAATTTCTCTGGTTTTGAAGAATTTCTCTGAGTTAAATCCAGAGAAATTCTTTGAATCCAGAGAAAATAGCCGAATTTTATTTCTTGGTTGTACTCAGTGTAATTATTTTGTATATGATCTGTTTGGTATGCACATTTTTTTTTGTATCAGTGCTAGTGTTGCTATTGTTGTTGTTTTGCTTCCCTTTTTTTTTTTTTTTTTTGAGTTAAAAACCATAGCTGTTAGTTCTTCACATAATTTGGAAATTTCTCTGGTACAGGATTTTGAATTTTCTCTGGTAAAGGATCTGAATTTTCTCTGGTTTCATAGAGAAAGGATTCTACAAACGTAAACAAATAATCACAGAGAAATTCTGGGAACAAACCAGAGATTGAATTTTCTCTGGATCGAATTTTCTCTGGATTGATGTTGAGGGACCTTAGACATTATAAAAATATTGAGTGTCTTTTATGCTATAAAATCATAATACCAGGGACCTTAAAAAAAAAACCCCATAATTTATGCTATTGATTAATAATTCTTGATAGGATTATGAATAAAATAAATAAATAAATTTATAGTATTACTGATTATTCAATAGTATGAGATGCTATGTTAGTTTTTGTTTCATATTATTTATAATTTACTACTTAAAATCAAATAGAATGTGAAATTCCATGCTTTCAAACTTAGGGTGCAAATAAGTTGAATCTTGTCAAGCTTTTAAATGTTTGGTTTCACAGGCTAAAAATTAGTTGAGTATGAGCTTGAGCAGTACAAGAAATTAGAGTTTTAGAAATAAAAATTTAGAGATAAATCGTTTTTTAGGGATAATATTTTTTTTCGTCAAAAGTGTTATTGTTTTATTTTTAGTAAACATCTAGTGATGAATTACTAACCTTAAAATAAACCTTTTGGGGACCAAGTTATTTTATCCCTAAAAGTGCATTTATTAGCGATATTTTCAAAATTTTGTCCCTAAAAGCTTCTTTTTTTTTTACTTTTTAGGATGATCTTTACCGAATGTCCTTGCAACAATTAAAATTAGTCTCTATATATTTTTGGGAGACTTACGTATAAGTCCTAATAGATGAACTTATTATGTAATAGGTTCTATGAGAATTAATGGCATTTTTCATTAAACACTATTAAAAAAAAAGTCACTAATTGTTAATTTTCAACGATAGTTTAAAAATTGTCACTAATTATAAGTTTTAGCTATAGTTTAAAAAATCGTCACAAAAAACGTCACTAATTTTCAATTTTTAGCAACAATTTGAAAAATTCGTCACAGAAAAACGTCACTAATTGTAAGTTTTAGTTACAATTTATAAAAATCGTGACAAAAAAAATCACTAATTGTCAATTTTTAACGACATATGTAAAAAATCGTCACAAAAAATTAGTTTTAGTGTTGATTTTACTAGGATTTATTGTCATTAGAACTTGATGGAAATTAAGTCTAATTATTAGGACCTATTGGTAACTATATTTTTTGTAACAAAATTGACTTTTTTAGAGATAAAAAAAATTTAGTCTCTAAAATTTTTCTATGTTGTAGTGGAGCCAAGTCAAATTTAGAGAATGATCTCGAGCTCAACTTGTAAAAGATTTAAAAACACTCAAGCTTGATTTGAATTAATTTGATTTCATATATGAGTTGAACTTGAGCTCTAGTTCAAACACATTAAAAAGAAGAAAAATAAAACGCAAAATACAAAAGAATGCTTAAATTATTAATTAATTTCTACAAATTACTTCCACAGTTGTCATGACTTATAGATTTTTTTTTTTTTCATGGTTTTAGAATTTTTAATTGTGAGTTTTGATTTGTAAAAGAAAAAAAAGTCGACTTTTTAATAAAAAATTTGATATGAAATTTAGCTTGAGATTTGATTTTACCATCTTATTAACGATGAATTTAACTTATCATTAAAAACTCTACATTTTAGATTTACAAATTCATAGACAATTTTAGTAAAAGAGTTAAACATTTCATTAAATGTGTAACAAATTAAAAATTAACATTCAACAAATGGAACAGCATTCTTAGAAGTCTCAAATATTTTCCTATGTCAATTATTTTTCTAGTTTTATTTTTAAAAACTTTTTGACTTGACGATTAAAGTTGCTTTAAAACTTCCGAGACCGCGTTATAAAGTTAATTAATTTATATCCTGACAATTAAAGTTTATTTATTTATTTATTTATTAGATTGATATATAACAACCAAAACGAAATACATCAAATATGAGAACAAGAGGCCTCAGAAGATACAAAATTTACTAATGACGGAGGAACCTCCTCCTCCAAACCATGGGCTCAGTAAAATCAATCGCCATCCGATTAAAGTTGCTTTAAGACTTCTGAGACTGCGTTATTAAAGTTAATTAATCTATTTGTGATTGACACACTCTGCATTGCGCCGAAGCGTTTTTCACCTGAAAAAAGTATACCACAATGAAATCTTGATCACCGACTCATCAATCATGTATATCTCTGATGATACAGGCCGTCCCGGGTGGATGGATCAGGCTAGCCCAGATTCTTCAGGTTCTGGTTTCGGGTGATGATTCCGTCAGATGACCTGCAAGCAAGTCCAAAGGGGAACGGGGCAGTCCCCCAGTGAACCCTCCGGCGAGAGAATTAGTAGAAGGAAGACCGGAAAAATGTAGTGAAGAAGATGCAGAAAATGAAAAGCTTAACCTTATTCTTGTACTTCTCTTGTTGCTTATATCCTTTGGTAATCATTTCACTGTCCTTTGTGACGTGCCACCCTCTTCGCCGAAAGCTTGTGCCGCCGCTTACCTTGTTCAGGGTGAGGGGGCTCTGTTCCGACGGGGAGGTGTTGTCGTAATAAATGCTGTGATGGGCTGCATTAATGATGATGTGTTGTGGCAATAACTTTGCAGATCTTTGTCTGCTGATGTGGCCTGTGTTTCACCTGCCATGTGCCCGAATGTCATTGGCCCTCCATGCCCAGATGGCCTCCAGCTGTCCTGGGCTTTGCTAACCGGGTTATGCTATTGGTCCTAAGCGATGGGTTCGGGGTGGTTTGCTGTGGGCCGTATGCCTCGTGGGCCTATCCATGTCAGATTTTTTTATTTTTTTTTATTATTTTGTGAGAGAAAGAATGTTATGATTATAGGTTAAATGTGATGTTTTGTCTTATTAGACTAAAAATTTTATTTTATTTTTTTTAACTATTTTAGTCCAAAAATTCTCAAAACTAACTTCTCAAACGAAGGCTCAGTATCCCACTTCAAGAATCACTCAGTAATATTATGGGTCCATTTGGGAAGGGCTTTTCCGGGCTTTTCCGGGCTTTTTTGGCTATTTTAACCATAAAAGACAAAATAGGCTATTTTAGACACAAAAAACAAAATATCACATCCAGCCCATAATCATTACACTCTTCTCTCACAAAAAAAGTCAAAAAAGTCAAAAAGTCAAAAAGCCAAAAAGTCCTTCTCAAACCAAGCTTTTTAGCCCAGGTTAAAATAGCCAAAAAATCCAAAATGTCAAAAAGTCAACCCGCTTCCCAAACGGAGGCTATATAAATAATAAATAAAAAAATTACAAAAAATTCATACAAAATGAGATAACCTTTTATGATTCTTTCATCTCTAACGAAAATATTTATTATTATATCTCATAATTTTGAAAAGGCGGCTTTGGCGGTTGATTTGAAAGGTTTTGAAACGGGCGGAAATTAATGCGGATCCACGGAATACGGGTAAACCGTGGGATGTTGGTATAATGCGTTTCAACTACCTGTGTACAAAAACCCAAAATATCCAAGTGTTAATTCCTTCACTGCATACGACATTCCTGTGTTAGCATTTTCAGAGCTTCCTCGTTCCTGCGTCAGAAGTGAGTTGCAAGTAAACCCTAGAAATGGCACAAGAAGAAGGAGTTGATGTGAGGGTGGACCCTTTGGGGGATGATGATGGGGAGGAGTTAGCAGCGCAATACAGGACGGAGGTGCGAATGGTGGGGGAAACGGTGGGACAATCGCAGGCGTCGGTCCTGGTATTGGCGCCACAGCCACTAAGCCAGGTAGAGCCAAATCAGTGGCACACTAAGGCGGATAGATCCACACTCATGGCGGCAGATTTGGAGGTGATTAGGGGACGGTACCAGATTCCGGCGGAGGTAGAGTTACGGCTACCAACATCAGGGGAAAGGCCGTCTACTGTGAGGCCAGGGGAATTTTCCCTATACGAGGAGGCGCTAAAAGGGGGGCTGAGGCTGCCACTGCCTCAAGTGGTGGTTGACGTAAATCGCCTGGAGGTAGCGCCGGGGCAATTGATGCCCAATGCGTGGAAGATTCTGCTGGCCTGTGCGAGTACGGCCTAAGGCGAATGGGGGGGAGGCCATGCAGTCAAGTTGGAACTGGAGGACACACGCCGTAAGGTTGTGTCACTGGAGTTCCAACTGGCTGGTGAATAGAAAAAGTTGGAAGAGTCTGAGAGGGCCTGCGCCGTGGCAATCGAGCGGCCTGAAGAGGCCATGGCCAGCAATGAAGAGCTGGTCAGGCAAAAGGATGAAGCGGACTTCAGAATTGGAGATCTGTTGAAGGAGTTGGGGGAGGAGCGCAATCTCAGTGGTATATCGGCCTGTATCCGTCGCGGTACCCCATTTTTCCGATACGTATCGGCCGATACGTAGCGTATCAGCCGATATTTAGAACTATGGGTAGCTCGGAGACAGCAGGCGGAGGTGAAAAGCTGGTTGCATCGATTTCCACAGCCACCATAGCCTAATCTCTTCTTCTTCTTCTTCTTCTTCTTCTTCTTCTTCTGGTAAGAATACATCTCAGCTAGTGCAAAAAGAAGATGAGTCAGTTGTGCAGCACTCCATCGAGCCTCAACAAACAAGATGAAGTCTCAACTATCATAACTAACTTCTAACTAATTACTGTTAAAGAAGTTAGTTATGTAACCTCTCTTAGTTAGGATCATAGTTATGTTAACTGTAGTTGAGTTAACAGTTGTAACCATTTTCTCTATAAATTGTAATAGTTCCATATGAATTAATAATGAGAATAGATTCAAATTCAAAATATTCTTTAGTTACTACTATATTGGTAGTAGTAAAATTCATTAAACCAATGTAATGGCAAATAAGATAGTAAATAAAATATGATAAAATAATATAATTATTGTTCAATTATTAGGTATTGTGAATGTCAAAGTAAAAGTAATGCCAAGGGACACTTTCCTAATTTCCAAAAGGTGGCACATTAGTTAAATAAACTAAATATATATATATATATATATATTAATTTAACAATTATATAACCTTTAACATAACATAATTATAAAAAGATGATTACTATTCAAGTTTAAAAAATAATTTATTTTTCAAGCCCAATAATGTGGCAATCAATTAGGATATCTAAGACAATATTGCCTCTCATATCTTCTCAAATTATCAATCAATTATATCATTTACACATCATTAAATTTAGAAAGTAAACTTATATATCACTCTCTTTTTAGAAAAACATTCATATAAGTGACCTCGATTAATTGAAACACAAGGTTTAGTATGGAATGGTACGGTATGGTTTGGGGTGGAAAGCCACTTTCATAATTTCCCCTCGCCATTAAACTAATGATAGTAATAAAACTCATTAAACTAATATAATAATGACATATCAGATGAGTAAATAAAATGTGACAAAATAATATGATGATCATAAAATTGAGCGCTTTGATTGGTGGGGAGTGAGATTTTTGTAATTTATTTATTTTTTTAAATGATTTTGAGGGACACTTTCATAATTGTCCCCCTCAATCAGAAAGGAAATGAAAAACACACAACAGACATGGCTTTTATTACGAGTGCTCTTGAATAGTTCCATCTTTTTTCCTTAGAACCCCACCAACATATTTTTATTCTTTTTTTTCTTTAAGCACCCACCTTAATCTCAAATCTACTATCATTCCTAGCATTTGAAATCCTAATTTTACCCACCATTTTTAGTAGCATCCAATTGCCATCACTACAGCCTCCCCACCCCTCCCCTCTAACTCTTACCCCACTCCTCTCATGCTCTCTCCTTCAGCCTTCCCTACCAACGTGAATCCCCTTTTTTCTTCTTCTTCTTCTTCTTCTTCTTCTTCTTCTTCTTTCCTACAACATATAAGTTTTTTTTTTTTTTTTTTTTTAACTTGTAAACACATTGTAAAGGAGTGAATGAATGAAGGTATGGAGAATTTAACTGTAATGAAGTTGTGTACAAAGATTATTTAATCGTAATGGATGAATGTATAGCCAGTTGAATTTTGTGTATTGTGCTTATGTTGCCAGCATGAATGAAATGTTGTAATTAAAATTGGTCATAAAGATTGGGCCAATAAAAATATTGTGCAACGTGAGAGTTATACAAGTTAAAAAATTGAGAGTTAAAACTGGAGTTGTATGAAAATATTGTCAATAAAAATTGGTCATAAATTAGCCAACGTGAGGGTTAAAACTGGTCATAGAATATTGTCAATAAAAACAATGCGATTGGAGTTGTATGAAAGTTGAAAAGATAATGGAAAAATTGGAGTAAGAGGGCAGGTTGTAAATTGTAACAAAATAGTTGGCGAATAATCTGATCAGTAAATGTAATACGTGAGAGTATGTGGAGGATTTAAGTAGGTAAAGACGTGGTCCTGGAACTGTGAAGAAGCTTCAGAATGTGACTAAGTGTTGAAAATGTGGTGCTGCTTGGTGTTGAAGTGCTCAGTCAGGCTGAGGCTGTTGAAATGCTCGGTCTGGCTGAGGCCTTTGAAGTGCTCGGTCTGCCGACGCTTTGGAGTGCTCAGTCTGGCTGAGGCTTTTGAAGTGCTCGGTCTGGCCGAGGCTTTTAGGCGCTCCGTCTGGCGGTGGCTTTGAAGTGCTTGGTCTGGCCGAGGCTTCTGAAGTGCTCGGTCTGGCCGAGGCTTTTGAAGTGCTCGGTCTGGCCGAGGCTTTTAAGTGCTCCGTCTGGCGGAGGCTTTTAAGTGCTTCGTCTGGCGGAGGCTTTGAAGTGCTCGGTCTGACGGAGGCTTTGAAGTGCTTGATCTGGCCGAGGCTTTTGAAGTGCTCGGTCTGGCTGAGGCTTTTAAGTGCTTGGTCTGGCCGAGGCTTTTGAAGTGCTTGATCTGGCCGAGGCTTTTAAGTGCTCCGTCTAGCGGAGGCTTTGAAGTGCTCGGTCTGACGGAGGCTTTGAAGTGCTCAGTCTGGCCGAGGCTTTTGAAGTGCTTGATCTGGCCGAGGCTTTTAAGTGCTCCGTCTGGGGGAGGCTTTGAAGTGCTCGGTCTGGCCGAGGCTTTTGAAGTGCTGCAAGTGAAAAAGTTATGGGAGCGACATAGAGACAGTTGAATTATGAAAACCAAAATCACCAGGCGGAGTTTGCATTATGTATAGAAAGGAAAATACAACGATATTGTCAATACAAAAGTACGAATTATTGATAGTAATGCTTCAAATGTTCCGTATTCCAGGGATGGGGCAGGTCTCGACCTTCCATGTCTTGGAGTCGGTAAGTGCCTGGTCGTGGTCGGGTCTTCACAACGTAGGGCCCCTCCCATTTGGCTGCCAGTTTACCCTCGGTTAGATTCTTTGTAGCAAGAGTCACTTCTCGTAAGACGAGGTCCCCTACGGAGAACTCTCGTGGTCGGACTCGGCGGTTGTAGTGTGTTCTCATTTTCTGCTGGTACGAAGCCGATCTGACAGCAGCGGTCTCTCTGAGCTCTTCGATGAGGTCCAATTCTGTTCGGTGGAGTTCTTCGGCTGCGGCCAGATCCGGATGTAAAATCCTAGGGGTGGGCAAGCCGACTTCTACCGGAATAACCGCCTCAGTGCCATATGTTAGGCGAAAAGGGGTTTCACCAGTGGGAGTGCGAGCGGTGGTTCGGTAAGCCCAGAGTACATTTGGCAGTTCCTCAGCCCAAAGGCCTTTAGCAGCTTCGAGCTTGGTTTTGATGATTTTCAGAAGGGAACGGTTGGTGACCTCAACTTGGCCGTTTGCTTGGGGGTGACCGGGGGAGGAGAAGCACGGTTGGATGTGGAGATCTGCACAAAATTTTCTGTACTTTGCCTTATCGAATTGTTTGCCATTGTCAGAGATAATGGCTTGAGGGATGCCAAATCGACAAATGATCGATTGCTAGATAAACCTGGTGGTGTTCCGCTCGGTGATTGTGGCAAGGGGTTCAGCCTCGACCCACTTGGTGAAGTAATCAATGGCAACGATTGCGAACTTGGTCTGACCTCGACCGGTGGGAAGCGGACCGACCAGGTCGATCCCCCACTTGGCAAACGGATAAGGGCTGCATAGTGTGATTAACTCTGTAGGAGGGGCGTGAGGGATGTTGGCGAACCGTTGACATTTATCGCATTTGAGCACGAAGTCGGTCGCATCTTGATTGAGAGTTGGCCAGAAGTACCCAGTACGGAGTATCTTCTGGACAAGGGACCTGCCTCCTGAGTGATTACCGCAAATCCCCTCATGGATCTCCTGCATTACGTAAGTTGCTTGCGCTGGATTGAGGCACCGTAGATATGGGCGGGAGAAGCCGCGTTTGTACAATATATCGTCGACAATGACGTAATTGGACGCTCGGGATCGGACTTTGGAAGCCTGCTGCTGGTCATCTGGGAGTACTCCTGTGGTCAAGAATAGGAGGATGTCGGATGCCCAAGGGATAGGTTCATTTTGAATGTATTGTATAGCTTGTAGATCGGGTGAAACGGCCGGGTGGTGTAGATATTCAATGCGGACATCCTGGCTGAGAGTAGGATGATCAGCAGAGGCCAACTGAGCCATCTCA
>NW_021029869.1:321011-342008 GCF_004153795.1 Camellia sinensis | reverse complement strand
CCACTACCACTACCACTACCACTACCACTACCACTACCACTACCACTACCACTACCACTACCACTACCACTACCACTACCACTACCACTACCACTACCACTACCACTACCACTACCACTACCACTACCACTACCACTACCACTACCCCCCCCACCACCACTACCACTACCACTACCACTACCACTACCACTACCATCACAATATAAAAATTGAAATATACAATTTAAAAATAAAAAATTTCAAATTTAATCTTATACATAGCAAATAATTTATTTTTAGTTAAGTACTTAAATTTTATCAAACAACTTTTCAATTTAAAAAGTTTAGCATTCAGTTTTCAAATACTTAATTTTTAGTTTTCAGTTTTCTGCTTTATCAAATAGCACCTCTCTCTCTCTCTCTCTCCTAGTAGTACCTTTGTTGGGAACGAGACTGATCGTTTTGCGTTGCTCGCCTTCAAGTCAAAGATTTTGCAAGACCCTCATGGGGTTGTGAGCTCATGGAACAATTCTCTCCATTTCTGCGAGTGGCAAGGTCTCATATGCGGTCACCGGCACAGGAGAGTCACCATTATAGACTTGACGTCCCAAGGTCTAGTTGGTTCCTTGTCTCCTTATGTAGGGAACCTCACCTTCCTTCAGGGGTTGTGGCTCTCTAACAACACTTTTCAGGGTGAAATCCCTGTTGAACTCGGCAACCTGTTCAGGCTACAAATTTTGAACCAGAGCAACAACAACTTTGAAGGAGAAATTCCAGCTAGCTTATCCTGCTGCTCCAACCTCACATACCTTGGTGTTGATACAAATAAACTTGAGGGGAAATTCCCCAAAGAGCTTACTTCCTTGCCAAAGCTCACAAATCTTGCCATTTACAAGAACAATTTGACGGGAGGTATTTCACCATTCATTGGGAATCTTACTTCTCTGAAAAGCCTTTCTGCGGCTAGAAATTCTTTTGGAGGAAGTATTCCAGATACCTTGGGTCAATTGAAAAAACTAGCACAACTTGGATTGGGTCGCAATCAACTCTCTGGTATGATCCCTCCATCTATTTATAATCTTTCATTCCTAAATGTTTTTTCTGTTGGTTTTAACCAACTTCATGGTAGTCTTCCGCCAAGCTTTGGTTTCATGTTCCCTGATCTTCAACTCCTCTAGTTAAATGCTAACCAATTTACCGGAACCCTTCCATTGTCAATATCAAATTTTTCAAAAATGGAACAATTTCAAGTAGAACATAACAACTTCAATGGGAAAATAACAGTTAATTTTGGAAGACTACAGAATCTCAAGAAGATAGGTCTATTTCATAACAATTTCGGAAGTGGGGAACCAGATGACCTAGCCTTTATTGGTTCTTTGGCCAACCGTAGCAATTTGGAATTGTTGGGTATGGAGGTAAACCAATTTAGAGGGGTGTTACCAGAATCTGTTGGCAACCTGTCACAGAATCTATTTTCCATTATACTTGGTAGAAATCAAATATATGGAACTATTCCTTCAACAATAGGTAACCTTCTCAACTTGGATGGGTTAAGTATGGAAGATAACCAATTCACAGGTACAATTCCAACTAACATAGGAAATCTTCCAAAGATGCAATTGTTGTCTTTCGACGACTTCGGCGGCTATGAGGGTGTTACGCTCCGGGTGGAAAATGCGTTGCTTCTGGCGGTGGGGTCGAAAGTGGGGTTCGATGCTGAGGCGATGGGTTATGAAGGAGGGGTCGATGCCTGGCATGTCAGAATGGGTCCAGGCGAATACATCTCTGTGCTCGGTCAGTAGAGCAGTGAGGTCGGCCTTGACTTGGGAGGGTAATTGGCTGCCAATCTTGGCGGTTCTGATTGGGTTGGTGGGATCAATGTTAACTTCAATAAGTTCCTCTACAGGTTCACCTCTGACCAGCTCGTCCTCATCTCGGACGTCGAGCCCTTTGATGATCATGGCCTCTTTCAACTTGACTTCCTTGAGCGAGGCGACATAACACTCCTTGGCCACGGTCTGCTCTCCTTTGACAGTGCCGACACCGAGATCGGTAGGAAATTTGATGGCAAGATGATATGTAGATGTGATGGCTTGGAAGGCGTTGAGGGCTGTGCGGCCGAGGATGATGTTGTAAGCAGAGGGGCAGTCGACCACAAGAAAGGTGAGCAACTTAGTGGTCTGCCGGGGGTGCTCGCCAATGGTGATAGGTAGATCGATGGAACCGATGGAGGTGATGCGGTCGCCGGTGAAGCCGACCAGAGGGGTTTGGAGAGGAGACAAACTCTCTTCCCCAATCTTGAGCAGGCGGAAGCAATTGAGGAAGATAATGTCTGAGGAGCTGCCGTTGTCTACGAGGACTCGTCTGACTTTGTAGTTGGAGAGGATGGCGGAAATGACAAGGGGGTCATCATGTGGGTAACGGACCCCTGCACAGTCGGTGTCGGTGAAGGTGATGGGTTCGATCCATTGTTTGGACTGTTTGGGAGGTCGATCCACCGTCGCCACTGCTTTGTCTGAGCCTTGTCTGATTTTTCTGAGTTCTTCCTTCTGAGCTGAGCGGGATGGCCCTCCACAAGCAAGGCCCCCCGAAATGACTCTGATTTCTCCGACTGGTGGAGGGGGATTGCCCGGAGGCCGAGGCTGTGGTGGCGGGCGATCGTGGCCTTCGTTTGGTGGGGCTTGATTGCGGGGTGGTGTGCGTCGCCGATTGTTCCTAGGAAGGTCAGTTCTTTGCCTCTGTGCGGGGCGGGGGTCTGTGAATCGGCTGAGGCGGCCCTGGCGTATGAAGGTCTCGACCTGGTCTTTGAGGTTGATGCACTCGTCGGTAGTATGGCCATGGTCTTGGTGGAAGCGGCAGTATTTGGACTGATCCTTCCGGGTGGAAGGGTGAGAAAATGGTAGGGGCCACTTGAGGGGGTAGTCCCACTGGATTTGATTGAGGACGTGCTCCATGGGGGAGTTGAGAGGTGTGTACCGCTCAAACCGACCGGGTGGTCTGGTCGGAGTCGGCCGGTCGGTTCGGGGGGGTCGGTCATTATAGTGGGGTGTTTGGCTATTATACTGGGTGGTTCTGGGCTCGGAGTCTTTCCTCTTTTCTCTGGGGGTTGGATTTTTAGGGGTCGGCTCTTGCCGAGCGGCCAGGGAATCTTCAGCATTCATGTATTTCTGGGCTTTGGATAGTAGAGCTGCCATGGTGGTTGGAGGGTTTTTGGAGAGGGAGAAAAGGAAATCAGACGACTGCAGGCCGTCCATGAAAGCGGTGAGGATGACCTTATCGTCATTCTCCGCTACTTGAAGGGCTTTGGTGTTGAACCGGGTGACAAAGCTGCGGAGCGACTCCCCCTCGGTCTGACGAATGTTAAGGAGCTGGGTGGCTGGGCGTCTCTGACGCTGGGCTCCAATAAAGTGGCTCAGGAAGGAGTCACTGAGGTGTTGAAAGGTGGAGACGGAGTCCGCCGGGAGTTGGCTAAACCACAGCCGGGCTGATCCCTTCAGTGTCACTGGAAAAGCTCGGCACATGATCTCGTCAGGGAAAGCATGGAGGATCATGAGGGTGCGATAGGATTCCAGATGGTCGACTGGGTCCGTCGTGCCATCGAAGGAGTCAACGGTAGGCATCTTGAACTTGGCAGGCAATGGTTTGTCGCTGATGGAGGCAACAAAAGGCGAGTTGGTGGTGACTGAGGGCTTGTGCTGAATGTTCTGCATGACCCCTTGTAGTTGGAGTTTCATAGCTCGGATTTCAGCGTCCCAGAGGGGAATGTTGTCGCCATGGTCGGTTAATGGAGGCTGGACACTGCTAGCTTCCCCCTCAGGAGCCAGTGCTGCGACTGGCGGGCGTGGAGGTAGGGGTGGTAGGTTTTCATGTTGGGGAGGAAGGGGCTGCGAGCCTTCTGGGTTAGGCAGAGGGGGTTGTGGAGCAGTATGGCCTGGGGTTATTCCTTGGTTGGGTGGGATATTTGGAGATGGAACGGGGGGGTTTCTCTGGAGTAACGCATTGATCAGGGCCTGGTTTTGCTCGGCCATACGGTTAATGCTGTTGGTGAGCTCGATGGTATATTGTGGTGGGTTAGTTGGGTGGGAAGGATCTGTTTGGTGATCGGTGGCATTGTGGTGAGAAGCCATGGACCTAGTCGTGACCATACACCTGGATGGGCAAGAGGAAAAGGTGATGGTGAGAAGGGAGGGCTCCGGCGGTAGTGAACACAACTAGCGCACGGATAAACCACTAAGTTTTCCACAGACGGCGCCAACTGATGATACAGGCCGTCCCGGGTGGATGGGTCAGGCTGGCCCAGGTTCTTCAGGTTTTGGTTTCGGGTGATGATTCCGTCAGATGACCTGCAAGCAAGTCCAAAGGGGAACGGGGCAGTCCCCCAGTGAACCCTCCGGCGAGAGAATTAGTAGAAGGAAGACCAGAAAAATGTAGTGAAGAAGATGCAGAAAATGAAAAGCGTAACCTTATTCTTGTGCTTCTCTTGTTGCTTATATCCTTTGGTAATCATTTCACTGTCCTTTGTGACGTGCCACCCTCTTCGCCGAAAGCCTGTGCCGCCGCTTACCTTGTTCAGGGTGAGGGGGCTCTGTTCCGACGGGGAGGTGTTGTCGTAATAAATGCTGTGATGGGCTGCATTAATGATGATGTGTTGTGGCAATAACTTTGCAGATCTTTGTCTGCTGATGTGGCCTGTGTCTCATCTGTCATGTGTCCAAATGCCCTTGGGTGATACAGTCCAGGTGGACTCCAGCTGTCCTGGGCTTTGCCAATTAAGTTATGCTACGGGTCCGAGGTGATGGGTTCGGGGCGGTTTGCCGTGGGCTGTATGCCCCGTGGGCCTGTCCATGTCAATCTCAATTATTTTTCTTCCATCTATGATTTTAGGGATCGCATTTTTCAATATTGGTTGGAAAATGACTTTTGTATAATCTTATTTTTTGCTAATTTTGAGCATTAATTAAGGAGGGATCCAAAAGTTATTTTTAACGTTTCTAATTGGGTTCATGTTTAATGCCACGTAGTGAATAAATTCATGTATTTTGTTGCTCAAAACCATTTCCGAATGAATAAGAATTCAACGCGCGTTTTTGGGTTTGTGGTACTAGTTTTTTTTTAAGTTTCTTACACCTTTGTGAAATGTGCTTGTCATACATTGGAATGGCCTGAGATTTTGAATGGATTTATATACCTTAACTTGGGATACTTGGGATGGGCCCCAAAGGGTACCCAAGTTTGTGGAAGGGTGAGGTTATGGGTGAAGTGAGCTGGACCCATTAGACCCAAAACTAAAACCGCGCACCGCCATCCGTCCGATCTATCAGGCTGGGCTTGGGCGTGGGTGCGTGGTGTGAGGTTATGGGTGAAGTGGGCTAGACACATTGGACCCAAAACTAAAACTGCGCACCGCCATCCGTCTGGTCAGGCTGGGCTTGGGCACGGGTGCATGGTGTGAGGTTGTGCTTGTCCAACTCAATTATTATCTTTTTGGGCCAAAAACATTTGTAATTTATTTATTTATAATTGAATCTGTCCAAACAGATTCAAATATGCCTATTGCCTATTCAATCTGTCCGAATAGGTTTTATACCTGTTCGGAAAAGCCACAAATTCTCTTATTTAAGGCTTGCCATCCAACAATTCTGAGATTAGATTTTTTCCATAAAATTTTCTTATTTCTCCTTCTATTCTTCTTCTGTCTTTCTACATCTTTTCTACATTTATATTTTAGGAAGAAAAAGAGAGATTTACAACAGAGTTGGTTCGCCAGGCTTAAATTTGTAGTGTTGTGAATTTAAGTGTTAGTCGTTGCATCCTGGAAAGTAGACGCTAGTAAAACTCAAAGCACTGAAGCGAGGGCGAAATCTACTTTAAGGAGATTGTGCCCAACACAAGTCTTAACATTATTTTCTGTAAGCATTTAATTCAGAAAATAATTTATATAATTATTTTCTTAATTATTTTATTTTATTGTTTATTTAATTTATACACCTTTGTGGGGATAAAAATCTTAAAGTAGATTTTATTATTTTTATTTATTTTTGCAATAAACAGACAAATATTTTGTTTCGGGAAATTAAATAGTAGCAATATACTGTTTAATTTCTTAAATAATAGTAATATACTGTTTAATGATTTCTTTGATAACATAATAGTAATATACTGTTTATCATTGGAATTTTGTTACAAAATATTATTCTGTTTATTTTATGTGTAAATTCTTTTTTGTTCAAATTTGTTATTGGTGTATTATTTTTATTTCGTCAGAATTATAACAACTGAAATTAATAGTACTGAGGCTATAATTACTCAAACCCCCACACAAGTTGTACCAGTGATGACTTCGGCAGTACCAATAAATCATGGGGAGAAGCTAGAAAAATTCATTGGAAATGATTTTAAAATATGGCAACAAAAAATGATGTTTTATCTTACGACATTGAATCTGGCTCGCTTCACTCATGAAAAAGCCCCGGCACTAAACGAGGAAGAGACTGACCGGCAAGTGGTTGCCGTAGTCGATGCATGGAAACATAGTGATTTTCTGTGTCGGAATTATATCCTTAATAGGTTAGACAATACACTGTATAATGTATATAGTGTTAAAAGCACCGCTAAAGAACTGTGGGAATCTCTAGATTATAAGTATAAGACAGAGGACGCCCGTACAAAGAAATTTGTTGTCGGCTGTTTTTTGGATTTTAAAATGATGGATTCTAAGACGTTTATTAGTCAAGTTCAAGATCTCCAATTAATTCTCCATGACATACATGTGGAAGCGACGGTTCTCAGTGAATCTTTTCAGGTTGCAGCAATCATTGAAAAATTGCCACTATCCTAGAAAGAATTTAAGAATTATCTCAAGCATAAGCGTAAGGAGATGAAATTGGAGGAACTAATAGTGCGGCTCCGAATTGAGGAGGACGACCGTGGTTCTGACAAGAAGTCAGGAAACCATGTTATGCAAGCTAAAGCAAATGTTGTGGAACATGGACAAGGGTCAAAGTTCAACAACAAGAAGCGGAAGCATGATGGCAATGGTCCCAAACAAGGATCCACTAGTAAGATCAACAAAGGGATCAACAACGGGTTCAACAAGAGGTTCAAAAGCAAGTGTTTTGTGTGCGGCAAAGATGGACATCGTGCTAAGGATTGTCATGTTCTCAAGGACGGAGGAAGTTCAAGCAAAAAGTCAACACAAACCAACATAGCCGAGGATTTTTATCTTTCCGATGGAGTGACAAACATCAATCTTGCTGCAGTAGTCTCCAAAGCAAATTTGGTAGGCAATCCCAAGGAATGGTGGGTAGATACTAGAGCAACCACCATATCTGTGCAAATAAGAAGATGTTCACAACCTATAAAGTGATGGAAAATGGAGAACAACTTTTTATGTAAAACTCCTCTACATCAACTGTAGAAGGACAAGGAAAGATTGTGCTGAAAATGACCTCGAGGAAAGAACCCACTCTTAACAATGTACTCCATGTGCTAGAGATTCTCAAGAATTTGATTTCTGGATCATTGTTGATCAAGAATGGGTTTAAATTAGTCTTTGAATCTAATAAAATTGTACTTTCCAAGAGTGGAATATATGTGGGGCGAGGTTACATGAGTGATGGGCTTTTTAAGTTAAATGTAAATACTGTTGTACCTAATTTGGCTTTTAATAATAAGAACACATTTTTTGTTTATATTGTTGAGTCTTCTTTTTTATGGCATAGTAGATTATGACATGTTAATTTTAATTCTTTGCGTAAACTTATTGCTTTAGAATGTTTACCAAACTTAGAATTTGATCCTAATCATAAATGTGAGATTTGTGTTGAGGCAAAACTCATTAAGGCATCATTTAATAAAGTTGAAAGAAGTACTGAACCTCTAAGTTTAATTCACACATATATCTGTGATTTAAAGTTTTTTCAAACTAGAGGGGGGAAGAAGTACTTCATTACTTTTATTGATGATTGCACTCGATATTGCTATGTTTATTTATTGAGAAGTAAAGATGAAGTCATAGAAGCTTTTAGGCAATATAAACTTGAGGTTGAAAATCAACTTGACAAAACTATTAAGATAGTGACGAGTGACAGAGGTGGTGAGTATGATGCACCAATTGAACAATTTTGTTTTGAACATGGTACCATTCACCACACCACTGCACCCTATTCTCCTCAGTCAAATGGAGTTGCTAAGAGAAAGAATCGAACTCTTAAAGAGATGATGAATGCCATGTTGATTAGCTCAGGGTTATCTCAAAACTTGTGGGGGGGAGTCAATTTTGTCTGCTAACTTTATTCTTAACAGGATACCCCACAAGAAACTCAATCAAACACCTTATGAATTATGGAAAGGTCGGCGACCTACTGTAGACACCCCATTTTTGACCGCCCTTAAGACTTGGGCACCACTGATGTTTTGCTTGGCGGAGAAAGGTGTGCAGGGAAAATGTTCAGTTTCTTCAGCAAGGAGAGAGGCAAATCCTTCAAAACACTTTGTTCAAGGGTTTGGAGTTAAAGAAGAGAGGAAAGGAGAGGAGAAAACTAGTTTGGGAGGAGTTCGGCATGAATCCGGGTAGAGCGAGTCGAAGCAGCTCTCGCTGAATCGGGCTTATCTATCTGGTGCACTTGGAGTTTAGCTATGGGGGCCACCCAACCGTCGGAAAGCTTACTTCGGGGCTTCATTTTGCACTCCAAGAATCCTCTTTAAAGCCAAGTCCGGTGGTGGGGGAGAATATATTGGTTTTGAAGTTGGGTAATCATCCCGGTTGGAATCCGATCTGCGCGGCTGTCACGAAAAAGGGCAATAACCTTTTTGCCACAGAAGGAATTTAATGCAAGGTTTGCGCCATTGAAAAGCTAACTTCCGGGGCTTCATGGACACCAACCGGCCATTTTTTTGACCTTACTGGCCATACCACCGGCAACTATATTTACGAACCGGCCAGTATAATTGCAGTCGCAATATAGTGCCGACCGGCCATTTATTTGCCGATGTACCTCCTTTCATGGCCGATATGCCCCCTTTTTCATCCCTCAAGCAAATGGTGCATGCCCAGCTGTGCCAGCTGGGATGCACAGACCCTAACTCCCCGTGCATATATGTGGCTATTGTTGCAACCTTGGACCACCTTTGACCCAGATCTTTTTTGCACCCTTTGCTCAAGGCTTCTTGAGGAAGCCTTGACCCCTTTATCTTGGCTTCCTTAAGAAAGCTTACAGCTGTCCTAGCTTCTCCCAAAATAAGCCTTTTGACCTCCCCTTAGACCCCTTAGGCCCCCTTTGTAGCTTGTCTTAGAAGCTTGTCTTGTCCTATATAAGGGCCCTCTCCTCCTCGCATTGTTTTTGGTTGGATTTTTGGAACAAAAAAAAACCAGAAGATATATAGATATATCTGATATATACATACATAATCCCTTCATCTCTCCACTTATCTCTCCCATCAAACCATCAAAACACCCTTGTTCTTTGGGCCATTTTCCCTTCATCAAACCTCTTAATAGCACAAGGAATCCTTACTCCATTGCAAGCAACTTGGAGGCTGTTCTCCAGAGACTTGGAGGCACCTAAACTTGGCCAAGAGGTGCTGGGTTTGCTGGTTCTTCAAGGGTGAGTCCTCCTCTTCCCTTTTCTAGTCTTTTCTTGCTTCATATCTAAGCCATATAGTTGTTTGCATTTTTGGGCTCCGACCCAAACTATAAATCATCTATTTTGAGGTCCTCTTCATGTTTGATTTGAGGACCTCTTGCCTGTTTGAGGACAGTAGCTTTGCCACTTGCTTCATTACCCCCCTCTTTAATGCCATTAATCTTGCATGTTATTCTTGGCCTATACGTTGATCTGTTTTGGAAGTATGATGTAAACTGTAAATAGGCTTAATTTTGAGGCCCCTCTTTAACATTGAAAGAAGGCTCAACACTGTTTGGGACCTCCATGCTATAACTTGCCTTTATTTCCTCTTTTTTTGGGTCCATTTTTTGGGCATGTTTGGCAGCCTATTATGCTTCGGTTTTTGGCCTTTTTACAGTACTAAAAATAGTCTTATTTGGCCCATTCTTCATGTTTCATTAAGGGCCTTTGGATGTTGATGGAATATTTGCATACTTTGTGCTTTGGCCATCTTTGGACCATTTCTTGCCATAAGAGCTTAAGCCATATCTATGTTTGGTTTTTTGAGGTTTTTACAGTTCTGTAAAGTGGCCTTATTTTTGGCCCCTCTTCAATGTTGTTGAAGGGCCCTAAAACCCTATTTGGGGTCAGCAAGCTGTGAGTTACTTCATAATCTCATATTTAGGGCCATTTGTTTGCATACTAGTTTTTGCCCTATTCCTGTTTGCTGTTTGGCCAAATGCTTTGAACTGGAAAATGCTTATTTTGGGGCTTCCTTGCTACTGTCTATTCCATTGCCAACGTCCATATTGTGCATGTTTTTGGTATAGCTATAGGCATTTCGGGTGCCAAAAATTCTGTTTCGGGACTATTCCAATGCATCGGGTGTGCTTTCGCCTCATTTCGGGGCTGGTTTTCCCCCACATTTCAGTGCTGAAATCCCATTAGCATGTTTGCATATCCATTTTTCTCATGCCATTGCAATTGCGTAGCCATTGCCCTCGGTTTGCGTGCCTCGTGTGCACGCATTTCGAGGCCTTCATTTTCAATCCATCGGCCTCTTATGTAGTGTGGCGAGGCTCTCTTCCATGTTAGTATAAGTCCATGTTGCATTCTAATATGCCCATTTTAAGCCATTGCATTGCATATGTCCATTGCCTCGGTTTGCGTGCCCCGTGTGCACGCATTTCGAGCACTTCCATTTCATCTTATGGGCCACTATGTGGGTGCGGCTAAGGTCCACTCACATTGGTGTAAGTCCATCTTGCCATTGGTGTATGCCATGTTTTCAATACGTTTGTGCATGTTATGTTGTTAGCATTGTGTGTGCCCATGTAGTTTATATTGCATGTTTGGTATGTTTGCTTGCAAATGCTTAGGTCGCAACGTGCAATTGTTGTGCATTGCCTCGCCTCTTGAACCAACCCATGATTGAGGTTGGGTCCCCTTGTATGTTGTGTGACCAATTGCATTGAAACATTGGAAAATGCTACTTGAACTCTTTGGCCACATGCATCGAATTGCGTGATTGGTGGCCCGAAGGTCGAGGGCCATGTTCCCTTGGTCCATTACATGATAAGGGAGGTGTCCATGCATACATGTGCCTGAAATCCTATGCCATATGTTGGTCCTATTCTCTGTTGCTGTCAAAACTGTCTTTCTGCAGGGACCTTCCTGCCGACCGGCATAATTTAGTGCCGACCCGGCACTTTTTTGAAAATGCCGGTGACACCAAATAAACAGCGATGGAATGTAACTGCCGTGGGAAATTCCCCTAGCCGGTGGTGCTCCCTGCAGCATGCAAGGAACCTGTCTGGAGTTTTTGGCAATTGTCAGAGAGACAGGGCAGTATAAACAGAGTGGCAGTGTTATGGTAACGGGCCTTTCCGGGCGAGACGCGATACAAGCAATGCATCATCACGCATCCTAAGGCAAAGGGCCCTGCGGCCACCTTCTTGCTGCATTTTATTTTGTTTATTAAATTAAAGGGTCTGTAATAATTAATTTAGCTAGGATAGTCGATTTATTATTCGGACTGTATTATTCTTTTGGTCCCTCCGAGCGAGGGCAAACTTGTAATAAGTGGTGGGTTGCGTGTGTGGCATGTCTTTCCACGCCCCACTTCTTTCTCCCTTTTAATTTAACCGCTTATGGAATGGTAGACTAGGGCATATTTAAATTAGCATAACAGTATGAAAGCATGCATGCATCCATACATTTGTCTACAATGCACCGGGCTCGGCACTCATGCTAAAACTGCACTTGTATTTCCAATCCTAAGTTGAGTACTTGTAGTTGCGCAGCGTTTCACATCCATCTTTAGGATGCCGAGCTCCTGTTTAGATGCATCTTTGCAGGTTGCATTAGCCCGTTTTTACATGAACTAGGATCAATGCATATGAATTCTAACTAGTTTTCTATTTTGGCTCGGAGTACTAGGTAAGCTTTATGCTTGCATATCGCATGCAATCGTGATGTTGCCAGATAGCATGATTTACCCATGAGGCCTCAGCTGCTTTATGTGATATAACTGCTTGATGCCTGTGATGGAGGTCAAATTAACCTAAATTGGGAATAATGCATTAAAAACTGTGAGTTTTATAAGCCCCACTAGATTACTGGAAACCATCTTTTCCAAGCCCCTTTGAGGGTGGCAAAACCTGCATTTTAGCCTACTTGCGAGTAGCAAACCATTTTCAAAACGAACATGGAATGTTTTGTTCCAATTTGGGCGATTTGGTCTATACTTGTTTGCTGCGCGCATAACATAGTACTTCTAGGCTAATAATTGGTTTAAGAACACATAGCGTTTTCAAAATTGGATATCACGGTTAGTAGAGGCCGGTCTTCGGACTGGGCGAAAGGGGGTGCTCATAGCTGACTTTCCCCGATCGTACCCAAGCTCCCGAGCCGAGACAACTCCGGTGATGACGGACATGTGGCCTTCGGCACCGAGTCAGGGTTTCCTAAATTCCCCCATTTTAAAATATTTAGGTGGCGACTCTGTATCTGGCAAAGCAGTCCATGTTTGGCACTACTTTTTCAAAATCTGTTTCTCAAAACGATTTGCCAGATTTGGACTCTTTGGTTCAAGATTAAGAACCGTGAAACAAAATTGAGTCCGAACTGTAGCATGAGGCCCACGGGCGCGTCTACACCTACTTATAATTACCTCAAAGTGTGGGGGTGTTTGGCCAAGGTTGTAGTCCCTAGTCCCAAAACGACTAAGATAGGACCAAAGATCATTGATTGTGTGTTCATTGGTTATGCCAATAATAGTAGTACATATAGATTTTTAGTTCATAGATCTAAAAATCCGGATATGCATGTAAACACTATTATCGAGTCAAGAAATACATCGTTTTTGGAACATATTTTTCCTAGTAAGGAAACTGAAGAGAAAAGTTAAAATAAAAAAACTTTCGATACTGCTATTGGTAGCAGTGAAGACCAAAATGATAATGAATCCGATGAACCTAGACGTAGCAAGAGGGCTAGGATTTCTAAATCATTTGGTCCAGATTTTTTGACATACCTGTTAGAAAATGAGCTTCAAAACTTCAAGGAAGCAATGTCAAGTCCTGAAGCTCCATTGTGGAGAGAGATTGTGAATAATGAAATTGAATCAATAATGCAAAATCATATTTGGGAACTGGTAGATCTTCCACCAGAATGTAAACCTCTTGGATATAAGTGGATATTCAAGATAAAAATGAAAGTAAATGGTTCAATAGATAAATACAAGGGTAGGCTTGTTGTTAAGGGATGTAGGCAGAAGGAAGACCTTGATTATTTTGACACCTATTCACCAGTGACAAAAATAACATTCATTCGCATGTTGATTGTGATTGCAGCTTTGTATAATCTGAAAATACATTAAATGGATGTTAAAACATCTTTTTTGAATGGCGAGTTAAATAAGGAAATCTATATGAAACAACAAGAAGGGTTTCAAGTTCCCGGCCAAGAGAAAAAGGTTTGTAAAGTTGTCAAATCCCTTTATGGATTGAAACAAACTCCGAAATAATGGCATGAAAAATTTGATCACGCTATACTTTCGGATGGTTTTAAGATAAACAAATATGACAAATGCGTTTATGTTAAAAGCACAAACAAAGGTTATGTCATAGTTTGTCTTTATGTGGATGACATGCTCATTATTGGATGTAATAATGACCTGATTAAATTCACAAAGAAAATGTTGAACAAAAAGTTTGACATGAAAGATCTAGGAGTAGCAAATGTAATTCTAAGAATAAAAATTAATAGAACATTAAAGGATATGCTTTATCTTAGTCTCACTATGTTGAGAAGATTCTGGAGAAATTTGGAAAGCATGACAACTGTCCTGCTAAAACACCTGTTGACATTAGTCTTTATTTGTCAAAAAATACAGGTGTAAGCATATCACAATTAGAGTACTCTCGAATAATCGGAAGCTGGATTTACTTAATGAATTGCACTAGGCCAGATTTAGCCTATGTTGTAAGCAAATTGAGTAGGTACACAAGTAATCTAGGGTCCGATCATTGGAAAGCGATAATTAGGGTACTTAAGTATCTAAGACATACCCAGAATTATGACTTACATTATACCAAATATACAGCAATATTCTACAATGATGCAAATTGGATATCGGATACTAAAGACTCAAAATCCACTAATGGATATGTCTTTACCCTGGGAGATGCTGCAGTCTCTTGGAAATCCTCTAAGTAGACATGCATAGCAAGGTCGACAATGGAATCTGAGTTTATCGCATTAGATAAAACAGGAGAAGAAGCAGAATGGCTTTGTAATTTCTTAGAAGACATTCCAATGTGGCCTAAACCTGTGCCAACTATATGCATTCACTGTGATAGTGAAACAGCAATAAGACGGGCATAGAATCATATGTACAAGATAAGTCTCGACACATTCATCGAAGACATAATATCGTTAGGCATTTGCTCTCACATGGAATAATTTTCATAGAATATGTAAAGTCAAAGGAGAATATTTCGGATCCATTGACTAAGGGCTAGCCTATTACTTAAAAGTCGCCATAATGACAACCCAACCTAGTTGACTGGAGATCCCAAGATCTAGGTTCAAAGGGACAACCGAATTATGGATGACTTCATGTATCACTAAGGAAGTTTACTCCTACCCATTTCTATGATAAGAAGAGTGATATCTGCAGCGTTAGTAGGATAAGATTTGCTTTTAATGATTCTTATAGCTTGGACATCCAAGTGGGGTATAACAGGATACTCTTAATAAGAAGTCACCTATATGAGTGTGAACTGGGCTGGTTCTGTGAGAATTGAGAAGGCTAAATTCTCTAGAGCACTCATGAATTACCAGGCGTTGTTTAGGGCCAAAATGAGCACAACCGTAAGAACCAAACTGTGTCTGCAGATACACTATGTATAGTCTATTGTCATGGCTTATATAAACAGCTGAACAGTTCAAGGCATCACGTCTACCGGTTAGCTAGTAAGTCTGATAGGCTTTCACTAGAGGAGATTCAAAGCCAAAGGCTACTTATCTCGATGTGGTGTATCTTCTTAATGTACTATTTCTTTGTTTGCATCTTGTTGCATGTCTGTTATCGTGAATTCCATTCATGTGGGGGATTGTTAGAAAATGACTTTTGTATAACCTTATTTTTTGCTAACTTTGAGCATTAATTAAGGAGGGACCCAAGCATTATTTTTAACGTTTCTAATTGAGTTCATATTTAATGTCGTGTAGTGAATAAATTCATGTATTTTGTTACTCAAAACCATTTCCGGATGAATGAGAATTCAACGCGCATTTTCGAGTTCGTAGAACTAGTTTTTTGGTGGGTTTCTTACACATTTGTGAAATGTGCTTGTCCAACATTAAAAAAGCTTGAGGTTTTGAATGGATTTATATACCTTAGCTTGGGATACTTTGGATGGGCCCCAAGGGGTACCCAAGTTTGTGGAAGGGTGAGGTTATGGATGAAGTGGGCTAGACCCATTGGACCCAAAACTAAAACCACACGCACGCGCTGCCGTCCGTCCGGGAGGGCTGGGCTTGGGCGCGTGGTGTGAGGTTGGGTTGGGCTTGTCTGGCCCAATACTTACCTTTTTTGGCCAAAAACATTTGTAATTTATTTATTTATTATTTTGTTTACAAAATTCAAAATAAATTGGTTCAGATTTTTTCTTTCACCCAAACAGAATCCTAACAGGTTCAGACCCACCCGAACAGGTTCAAAACAGGTTCAACCCGAATTGAATCTGTCCAAACAGATTCAAATCTGCCTGGTGCCTATTCAATCTGTCCGAATAGGTTTTATACCTGTTCGGAAAAGTCACAAATTTTCCTATTTAAGGCTTGCCATCAAACAATTCTGAGATCAGATTTTTTCCTTAAAATTTTCGTCTTTCTCCTTCTGTTCTTCTTTTGTCTTTCTGCATCTTTTCTGCATTTATATTTTAGGAAGAAAAAGAGAGAGTTACAACAGAGTTGTTTCGCCAGGCTTATATTTGTAGTGCTGTGAATTTAAGTATTAGTTGTTGCATCCTGAGAAGTAGACGCCGGTAAAACTCGAAACACCGGAGCGAAGGCGAAATCTAGGATGAACTAAGGCTATACAAAGCAATGCATATATGATCAAATCAACACCAAACAGAGCTTAAACATGGTGAAACATGACTAAAAGTTCCTTGGAGTTAGGCCAAAATATGCAAGCATGATGGTTCAAACACAAGATACATGTTAAGGTAATAGAAGGGATTACAAGGTAAGTACATGATGCAAGCAAGAGATCAACAAACCAACTTAAAACAGAGGTATTGTAGACGCGCCCGCGTGGGGCCCTCGCCACAGTTCAGACTCGATTTTTGTTTGCGGTTCTTAATCTGAACCAAAGAGTCCAAATTCGGCAAATCGTTTTGAGAAACAGATTTTTTGAAAAGAAGTGCCAAACATGGACTGCTTTGCCAGATACAGAGTCTCCACCTAAATATTTTATTTTTGGGGGAATTTAGGAAACCCTGACTCGGTGCCGAAGGCCACATGTCCGTCATCACCGGAGTTGTCTCGGCTCGGGAGCTAAATAATACAAACCAAATGATTAATAAACTATCTTAACTAATTAATTATTACAAACCCTTAATTAATTAACAAATTAATTACAAAAGGAGGCCGCCACAGTTCCACCTCAGAATGATTGAATGATGCATGCTCGATCGCCTCGCTCGGAAACCCGTTGCCATGCCACATGTTGCCTCTATGAAAATGAATTAAATTATACAAAAATGATGAGTGTTTTTTTTACTTATTATTATTTTCATTAAATTAGATTTTAATTTAAAATATATATATTATAAAAATCAAACCAAACAAAACATAAAACTCGCAACAAGATAATAAGAAAAATTATTAGATAATCATTGAGTATATATATGATTCTTTTTGTGGTATTAGAGAGACCACAACGTTTATTAAATAAGTTATTCTTTATCTTTTAACTACTTAATAAAAATGAGTAAATATATCTATCAGTAAAAATTTTCACTATGTGATTAATTCAAAAAACCTTGTACTGAGTACTAAATAATTAACCAATTCTTCGTTTGCTTGGGCTAAACACTGACTTATAAGCCCATTTTGCTAGAAAAAATTTAAGACATTTGGCATGTCTATTTCTTCTCCACATGCTAATTTAATTTCAATCACCTAAAAATATTACTATGAAAGCAAAAGAAATTAAGAATATGCAAGATAAATTAATTTATTTAAGTAGCAATTGATTTGGTGATTGTGGAGCACGGACTTGGTAATTGATAGCTGTTAAGTTTTATTGAGTTTCTAACTATTGTTCGATTGGATTAGTGTTCTGTTTGGTATAAGATTTATCATATTTATAATTATTCTCAAATTGATTGACACAAAACAAAAAAAGCTTAAGGCTCGTGCATGGTACTGTATAGTAGTTTTGTATTACTAAATAAAGAAACAACAATAAGTTGCATGTATAATAATTATTTATAATTTTTATGTTTGCATAAGACTAACTTGTCTAAGTTGGTGCTCGAAAATGCAAGGCAGTCCACCATTTCACATGTTCGGACTTTGACATATTAACCCGATTAGTTTATGCGCTTAGTATCAGTTTTTTAAATTTTTGAAAATAATAATAATAATAATTTGTTTAGGGATAATATTAATTCGGTGCAAGTTGAATGAAGAGAATCAAAACTCTTATAATTTTAAAAAAAATATTAATTCAGTGCAAATTTTTAAAAATAATTATATATTAATAATAAACTTTATAAACATTAATCCATAAACTTTTCTATAAATGTAAATATTTTTTAAAATCACTATTGATGTCTAATTTTTCCTAATTTTTAGGTTTGTATATATATTTTTTTTTTGATCAGCAAAGAAAAATTTCATTAACGGCATGAAATTAAGAGTACAGGAAGATGAAGTGCATCGAGAGAGATTCAGAAAGTACAAACTACCCCTACTACTGCAACTCGCACCCAAACAATCAACTCCTCCGCCTCTCACATTTTAAAAAGATAAAAAAATAAAGAATAATAAGTACTTAACCTTACACAAACCTTGAACCCCTGCGACTGCTTCTGCACTATCTAGCGACAAACAAAATATAACAAAAAACATAACGCACTAACAACGCCACACAGTTGGCAAAAAACAAAAAAAACGACCCCAAAAGTTGGTGCTCTTAAATGCAAGCCAATCCACCATTTCACTTTTTGGACTTTGACATCATATTAACACGATTGGTCTACGTTCTGAATTTTTCAAAATGAAAAAAATAAAAGATTTTTTTTTGTTTTCAATTTTTTTTTTTTTTTCCCTTCTCATCATAAATAGCACATCCTCCAGCTTAAAATGTTGTACAACCACAAAACCATCTGATGCATAAAAAGCTAACTCTATCCATGGATTTATCTTTGATTTTTCTGCTGATCGAGGCTTTAGCTTTTGTTGCTACTGCTCTGACCTTGCCTAGTTGCGAAGATCATTGTGGTAACATTAGCATCCCATACCCATTTGGCCCAACTGAAGGATGCTACATAGACCAACGTTTTCAGGTTACTTGTAACCACACCTACGACCCTCCTAAACTGTTTTTGTTTTTAGAAACGAGTAACATGGAAATCACGGACATTAACCTTTCTGGTGAATTGCGCGTATCATCCTGGATAGTGTCTGATTGCTACGATAAACAGAGACGTCAGGAATCCAACAATGACCCCTGGATTTAGATGCCCAAATTTCCCATCTCAAATACCAGAAACAAGTTCACAGCCGTTGGATTGGATGTGACACCTTTGCTGTTATTGAGGGTTCTGAGGGACGAAACTATACCACGGGTTGCTTGTCACTATGCGACAGCATCAACAATGTGATCAACGGCTCTTGCTCTGGCATTGGCTGCTGCCAGACAATTATCCCCAAGGGAGTGAGGAATTTCCACTTCAGAGTCAATAGCTTTGAGAACCATACCCGTGTATGGGACTTCAATCCTTGCAGCTACGCTTTTGTAGCTGAGGAAAGGACTTATAACTTGTCTTCTTTAGATCTTGCTGATTTACAGGGTAGGAGAAGGGTTCCAGTGGTGTTTGATTGGGCAGTAGGAGACCAAACATGTGATGATCATGCAGCTGGAAAGAATCGAACAAGTTTTGCTTGCCAGGATAACAGTGATTGTTAGGACTTCGACAATGGTCCTGGGTATAGGTGTAATTGCTCTCAAGGATTCCAAGGGAACCCTTATATTCCACAAGGCTGCCAAGGTATAAAATTACAAAACTTTACGACTGTACAGTAGGTTCACAAGCTTTTGATTTTATTCTTTTCCTTACTGAAATTAGCTTTTGAATTGATTGTCTATATTTTATGCTTCAGATATTGACGAATGCATTGTTGTTCCAAGCCCCTGCAATGGGACGTGCCATAATTTACCTGGGACTTACAGTTGTTCTTGTCCCCAAGGGTATGAAGGTGACGGGAAAATAGATGGATTTGGCTGCAGCCCCATTGCTTCTCACAACAAGAAACTCCCCTTGATTAACATCGCGCTAGGTTAGTACACCCACCTGCTCCACTTAATAATTATAGATTTGTTGACGAATTCAATTGTTTATTTATTTTTTCTTTATGAGCTCTTTCTGTGGTGGTATTGTTAGACTTCTTATTATGTATATAATCTCTTATCAAGAGTCAAAAAACAAATAAATAATGGGTAAATTACACTTTGCATCTTTACTCTTTATACCAAATCTCACTTTGGCCACTATTCATAAAATCATGATAATCAACCCTCTGCACTTCTAGTTGAATCCTACTTTAATCTCTCCACATGAAAACCCCTTGTACTTTTACTCAAATCTCACTTTGGTCCATACACAAGTGTCAATGTCCATCTTCTGTTACTTCATTTTTTAAATCTTTAATAAAATCCAATCATATGACAAAAATGTAACTACAATACGAGGGTAAGAGAAAAAAAATCATTCATGTTTCTCACTAATACACTTTGTCCTACGTGATAAGCACATGAGAGTTATATAATACAATATATATATATTTATGTTGGCATGGTAAAATTAGGACGAAAAGGCAAGACAATAGAGCTTTTGAAATATTATAAAAAAAAAAAAAACGCGACAAAGAAATAAAAAAAAAAAAAAGATGAATAGATACAAGATTGTGTTGCTGTAAAAAATAGAATTTCATGATTTCAATTTATGCAAACCCTTAGTTCATTTTCTTAATTGTTCACAATCTGCGTTTTTTTTAAGCCTAATGCAGTCATATTTTGATGTAAATTTTAGGATAATGTGTGTATTGATAGAAAATATAAATGATTTTCCTTTCCTACCCTCATGCCGTAGTCATATTCTTATCATATAACTAGATTTTGTTAATAATTCAAACAATTGAGTAACAAAAACGGGGATACTGACACTTGTGTATGGACCAAAGTGAGATTTGACCATCTTTATAGCAAAAACCAAAAAAAAAAAAATATACTTTAGCACTATTTGTTGTTTTATTTTTATTTTTGCTATATTTTCCAAGGAAGCTACCACAGATGAGATAGGAAAAGCGAGTTCGTAGCATACGAGGTGGAACTGTGGTCGGCACACCTACTGAGGCCCTCTTATATATGTATTTCTTGAAAAGATGAAATAACTTCATAAACATCATTTTTAATTATATTATACGAATTGTGTGTTTGGAAGGATTGCAAAATGATTTTTGCCAATATCATGTTTGTTTTGACTATGAATGAAAGTACTCGTGACTTGTTTGCTATATAGAAAATAGATTCTTCGAAGCCATGAGGTTGCGTTTCGATTTTGAATTTTGAATAGCTTTTGATAGTATAATTTTGGATAAATTACACTTT
>NW_021029869.1:245195-317649 GCF_004153795.1 Camellia sinensis | reverse complement strand
ACACCCTCCCTCCACTATGCCACTACACATCACATGAATATATATGAAATATATATTATTTATATAGTATATTGTCCGATATTAATACAAAACAATATTTATAAATATAATTATTTTTATTCAATATAATTTATGTAAAAAATAAATGATTTATTAAAAAAAAATTTATCTCACTTTTGGCGACTAAATCCATTATTAGTCGCCAATTCTACAATTTTAGGCTACTAATTAATTTTGCAGTATCTAAAAAAAAATGTTGCACCTAAAAACACACCTTTTGGCGACTAAACCTGTTTTTAGTCGCCAAAAACGTCCCCTTTTGGCTACTAAACTGAATTTTAGTCGCCAATACTCAGTTTTTAGCTACTAATTTTTTTTTTGTAGCCAAAAAGCTTCTCTTTCAGCGACTAATCTGGTTTTAGTCGCCAAAACACCTACAATTGGCGACCAATTTGCTTTTTAGTCGCCAAAACCAGCACCTTTGGCTACAAAATTGTTTTAGTCGGCAAAAACCATCACTTTTGGCGACGAAAATTGTGTTAGTCGCTGAAACCCATATAATAGGCGACCAAACTGATTTTTAGTCGCCAATACATATACATTTGGCTACTAAATGGTTTTAGTCGCCAAAAGTCTTCATTTTTGGCGACTAAAATGGATTTAGTCGGCATTTGTGCAACTTTCAGCGACGAAATTCATTTTTTTAGTCGCCATTGGTGCTTTTTGTTGTAGTGATATTACTTCTTTAGTTTACTTTTTCTTTGTTTTTTAATGAAATAAATAAATTTAAAAAATTAGAACTAGCGGTGTTTGGTTTGTAGTCTAATTTCCTAACATAATTTGCATGCTTAATACTTGCCAGTTTTCTAGTTTAATTTGTATACTTATTACTTTCTAGTTTTCTAGCATAATTTGCATGCTTATTACTTTATAGTTTTTCTAGTTTAATTGCATGCCTTTTTGTTTTCTAGTTTTCTAGAATTATTTGCATGTTATTTGCTTCCTAGTTTGCATGTTTATTGCTTTCCAACGTTTCTAATATTATTGACATGGTTATTGTTTCAAGTAATTTTATATAATTCTTGGAAATTAAAATCAATTTGATTACTTGGAGTTTTTTTGTATAGTAACTTGTCTAACATTTTATTGTTTAGTTAATTTATTTTGCTATTAGATAGATTGCTACAAGGTGAAAAAAAAAATAGTTTAATTGTGTTGCATAAGAGTTTACAGTTTTTAGATTATTTGTTTTGTGTCTAAATGTGGTTTTCTGCTAACTTTCTTTACAGGTATACAAATGTGAAAAGGAATGAAAAAATAAGAACAAAACAAGATTAATATAACTTGGGACTTTGACAACTAAATTGGACTACTTACTTTTTTGTTGAATATAAATAACTAAATGTGGAAGGAATTTTCTAGTCTCTAAAATCCTTGTATGGATTGATTGTGTTTATATATATATATTATTGAAGCAGTTTTGTTGCTTGTGTTTCGGTAGTAGTTTTATTTTCTATTATTCGGTAGCAATTTCATATTCTTGTAAGTTGGGTTGCAATTTTTAATTGCTTGGAAGTTTGTTTTGGGACTTGGTATTTTAACCTAGTTTATCCCTTGGAAACTTAATTCTGAATTTGTTTCCCATTGACAATGAGTCAACAAGCTTTTGAAAGTTTTGTCTAAAGTAAATTAGGTTTTAAGTGGGACTGTTGTGACCCCTCCAATTTTCTTGGACATTTTCCTGACTTTGTTCAATTTTGAAGTTAAGGTCGAGATTAGTTTTGAATTAAATTTTAGTCTTTGGGATTTTCTAGTGTTCAGTTTATTTTTGGAAAAAATAGAATAGTTGAAATTTTGTTTATATTTTTCAATAATGGCAACTGTGACTGATGTTGATGCAACTAATACTGGAGCGGTGAATGTTGGTGGGGATCCAAATCCCGTATCAACTGGCATGACAACCCTTGCTGTGAGGTTAATCTTGTTGTGAATCCTGCTGTTCCGGGGGGACCACTCAATCATCATGAGTGCCTGGGGAAATTCACCGATGTGAATTTCAAGAGGTGGTACCAAAAGATGTTTTACTTAACAACTCTTAGCCTTTCAGGGTTTTTGAGTGAGGATTCACCAGCTGAGGAGGAGAATGAGCAAGATAAACAAAAGCACATGACTATGGATGCTTGGAAGTAGTCATACTTCCTTTGCCGAAATTATGTGTTAAACGGCTTGTGTCACGACAAACCCCCGTCCTAAGGGATTAGCGACCAGCCAGTAATCCTAAGATTACCAAATGCCTTCTTAATCAAACTCATAAAAGTAGGGGCTAGCAAAGCAAATAAACAAAAATAAATCATCTAATGAGTTATGCAGACTTACATGAGACAGAGAAATTTACACATTCAAATACACATATATCATTTCGTAACTCTCATAATACAGTCATGTCAAAAGGGGTTAAACCCTATATACAGAAACTTTACTATTATCCTTCAAAACATCTTGATCACAAAAGGAAACAAGGATTTAATCCTTGGACACAAAGAGCCTTGGCTTCGGCATTCTAGAACCTCCATGTGAGGCACAAAAGTTGACTGATGAAACAGAATCTAGACTGATGGGTTTAAGCCTGGCCACGTACTTAATCACCTACATATATATATATATATATAGTGAACTGGAGTCCAATGAATAATAACAGAGTAAAAGGTTAATGAATGATGTCCCAATTATAAATTCCGAAATTAGAGTTTCAGATTATAATAGAATTAGATTCATATTCAGACTTATAATTAATCATATGCGGTACATCCATTAGCTAAATAGAGCATATGGTCTTAAATGACTTGTTCAGATCAGACAGATGATGTGGGGGCCGAGATTTGGGAGTCGTAGAGATTCTGGATAGTCGAATCTGGGAGAGTCGAGGTTCGAAGCACTCGGCCATTGGCTCGAAAGCTCAAATCCAACCCTACTCGGCCAAATAACCGATTAAGCGAGGGGCCGAGTGAAGATCGGTCCATTATAAAATGTGCTGAATATGAGATGGGGGATGGACCTAATCCCGAGGCCCAAAGAAGAAAGAGACATTAGCCAGAAGGAGGTATGTGAGAATTATTATGCTTAACTTAGAATACAAACATTCTTGAGTGTAGAGACTGACTTGTCCGTCGGAGTGCTAATTCCGGCACCCCCGACCGGAGTGTTTATTCCTTTTCAGATGACTATCAGCGGATCTCGAGCGCTCCCCAGGATCAGAAGAGTATTTCCAAACCACTTCACAATTGGCGCCGTCTGTGGGAATACTCAAGCATATCCATGGCGAGCGTGACGGAAGATCCTCCGACAGTCACTGTCGACCATATATCGCAAGATGAAACCACTCCAATAAACATGCTTGGAACGGAGACTATTGTCGCAAGACGTGCCTAGAATTTTGCCTCACCCTGACTTCGGAGCACGAAGCAATGCAAGCGTTCCTGGAACAAGCAAAGCAAAACGAACAAAGATTGGAGAACATGATTGCAGAGAATGAACATCTCCGTCAGGATTTGGCCTTGGAGGTGGCGAAGTCCAAACAAGCTGCATACCAAGGCCCGAAACGACCCGAGAGAGCAGTTGGTCAACGATCTTGAGCCCGACAACAAGATACTGATAGCAACTCCGACTCATTATCCTCGGAGCCCAAGAAGGAGGGACGATCTGAAATTTTCAATTCTTCTGAAAAGATTCCCTGTACAAGGCGTAAGCGAAGAAGAAATAGCTCGGATGACGATCAACACGATCCTTTTGTACGACGGATTGCAAAGGCAGTACTACCCAAGAAATTCAAAGCACCGTCATTCACCCTGTACGACGGTAAATTGGTACAAGACGGCCGGCTACAACCGCACGTCCGAAAAGGCAACCCAACCAAAGAAATAGCCTTGACACAGGATTCACATTCGCTCCACGTGATCCACATGATATACAGTCTGCCAATGTCATCGGCGGTGCACGCGATTTAGTCAAAGTCTAACCCTCAAGAGCAACTCACTCCGGCTAAACGGCCCCATGAAGCCGAGGTTATCACTTTTGATGATTCGGATTTGGCCGGAGTAACACTGCCCCACATTGATCCCTTGGTAATTGAGTTACGCGTAAACCAATTCTCAGTTGAGCGCGTACTCATCGATCCAGGGAGTGCATCGGAGATTATGTACTACAAGACATTCACCAAACTTGGCTTCTCCGAATCGGATCTCTCTCTGGCCCCTTATCCACTTTTCGGCATCAATGCCAATCTAGAGTACCCGTTGGAGAAAATCACACTTCCCGTTTGAGCAGGTTCCCGAACAGTGGATGTGGGATTCTTGGTCATCAAGCTGCCGTCGCCGTACAATCTCATCATGGGGCGATCATGGTTGCATACTATGCGAGCCGTGCCCAACACCTATCATCAGCTGCTCCGCTTCCCGACAGAACGCGGTATTGAGCAAATCCGTGGCTCCTAGAAATCGGCACAAGCATGCTATCTCCTTGTTGAGAAAACGCCAAAGGAACTACAGGTGAATTCCATTGAGTCGGATCAAGAAAGCCTCGACGATGTTGGGCGGCCCCCAAACGAAAAGGCAACGGAAGACTTAGCACGATTTCAAATCGATGGAAGCCCAGACAAGTTCTTCATGGTCGGCGCCTCCTTGAATCAGGCCGACAGACAGCAACTAATATCTTTCCTGCTCAGCAACCTCGACGTCTTTGCATGGACTCCGTACGAGATGCCGGGTATAGATCCGTCAGTTTCACAGAACCATTTGAATGTCAATCCTAAGTGTAAGCCGATCATTCAAAAAAGCCGGTGGTCAGCCGCAGAGCACACTGCCGCCGTTATTGAGGAAGTTGACAGGCTGCTTGATGCTGGAGCAATTAGGAAGGTGACCTACATGGCTCCCTAATACAGTGGTGGTGAAGAAGAAAAATGGGACTTGGCGAGTGTGCGTCGACTTCACGGACCTAAAAAAGGCCTTCCCAAAGGATTGTTTTCTTCTTTCTAGAATAGACCAGCTTACGGCGCGCCATCAGCGTATGAGTTTCCTTGATGCCTATAGAGGTTATCATCAAATCGCTATGCATCCCGAGGACCAAGAGAAAACTGCATTCCTCACCCTAAGAGGAACCTATTGCTATAAGGTAATGCCTTTTGGGTTGAAGAATGTAGGGGCAACCTACAAGAGACTGGTCACCACCTTGTTCAAGGAGAAACTCAGCAAAACTATAGAAGTGTACATTGACGATATGGTGGTCAAATCCAAAGAAGAGCAGAATCATATAGCCGATTTGGAAGAGACATTCGGCATCCTACGCAAATATGGAATGAAGTTGAACGCTTCCAAATGTACGTTTGGTATCGGCTCTGGCAAATTCTTGGGCTACATTGTCAACCACTAAGGAATCGAAGCCAACCCAAGGAAAATCACAGCAATCCTGGAGCTCGGCTCCCCTCGTTCAGTAAAGGAGGTTCAAAAGTTGATAGGGATGGCTGCCGCACTCAATAGGTTTATTAGCCGGTCCACAGATCGCTGCCGACAATTCTTTCATACACTACGGCAGGGCAAGGCCTTTGAATGGTCCGCCGAGTGCGAAGCCGCTTTCAACGGCCTGAAGACCTACCTCCGCTTAGTACCACTCCTGACAACACCCTTTGCTGGCGACCCACTCATTTTGTACCTGGCAGTTTCTGACCGAGCCGTTAGCGCCGTATTGATAAAGGAAGAGCTAGGGGAGCAGCGACCAGTGTATTATGTGAGTAAGGAAATGGTTGAAGCCAAAACACGCTACCTTCCACTGGAAAAGCTTATCCTAGCCCTAGTTATGGCGGCAAGGAAGCTCATGCATTACTTTCAGGGGCATAGCATTGGGGTGCTAACAGATTATCCCCTCCGATCAGTACTACGCAGTGCGGAAGCATTTGGACGTGTTTCAAAGTGGGCTCTGGAACTTGGCCAGTACAATATTCAATTTTTACCCAGAACCTCAATCAAGGGACAAGTGCTTGCCGACTTTATCGCCGAATTCACTGGGGGCCTCGCCGACTTCAAGTCTGATGTCGCCGACTTCAAGTCAGATGAAATCCGATCGAAGCCGAACTGAAGGATTTATGTTGGGGACATCTGGCAGTTGCGTTGTGATGGATCGTCCAATCAGCGGGGTAGTGGAGCCGGAGTTGTAATCATGACCCCTGACGGCGCAATAATTGAGCAGGCCGTCAAGCTCGGCTTCGAAGCATTAAATAATGAAGCCGATTACGAAGTCCTTTTAGTCGGTTTGCGGAATGCGCATATTCTGGGTGCTCGGCGTCTGCTTGTGTTTTGCGACTCAAAACTGGTGATCAATCAGCTAAAGGGGGAGTACACGGCAAGAAATGACCGTATGGCGGCCTACATGAAAACGGCCAACTCCCTGTTGGCAAAATTTGACCATCATGAGTTGAACCAGATAACACGTGATCAGAACACCCATGCAGATGCCTTGGCTTGCCTAGCCTCTGCAATCAACTCAGAGATAAAATGGACCATCGAAGTAGGATTCATCCCAGAGCCAAGCATTGGCCCTTCGAAAGAAGTCCAAATCAACGTTATAGAATTTACACCAAGTTGGATGGATCCCATTGTTGCATTCCTATCTTCTAAACAACTCCCAGAGGACAAGCAAGAAGCACATAAGCTACGAAACAAAGCCATGCGATACTACTTGGATCCGCAAGGAAGGCTTTATAAAAAGTCACTCTCTGGCCCATATTTGGAATATGTGCACCCAGACAAAGTCGGGGAGCTTCTGACTGAGATACACGAAGGCAGTTGTGGTGCCCATTCTGGCGAACGCTCTTTGGCCCATCGAGCTATAACGCAGGGGTATTACTGGCCGACAATGAGAGCGGACACCGAGTGTTATGCAAAAAACTGTGAACAGTGCCAGAAATTCTCCCCGTTAAACCATCTACCTGCTGAAGAGTTGAACTCTATCACCAATCCTTGGCCATTCACCCAGTGGGGGCTTGATATCGTAGGACCATTGCCGAGGGCCCCAGAACAAGCGATACCTGATCGTCGCAACAGATTATTTCACGAAATGGGTCGAAGCGGAGGCATTAACACACATTCGAGATGCTGACGTTAAGCGCTTTGTGTGGAGGAACATCATAACACGATTTGGCATTCCCAGAGCTCTTATCTTAGACAATGGCACCCAGTTTGATTATGGCGTATACCGAGAGTTGTGTAGCAAATATGGTATTCGGCCTTACTTTTCTACGCCGGCTTACCCCCAAAGCAATGGCCAAGCCGAAGTCTCTAATAAATCCATCTTGGACGGCATCAAGAAGAGGCTAGAGAAAGCCAAAGGCAAATGGGTCGAAGAATTGCCGAGTGTACTGTGGGCTCATCGAACTACACCGAGAAGATCGACTGGAGAAACACCATTTGCCATATGCTTTGGAACCCAGGCAATCTTACCCCTGGAGATCGGCCACCTGACACTCAAGTCGCAAGTTTTTGATACGGGCCGAAACGACATGATGTTGGCTTTGGATTTGATTCTAATCGAAGAACGAAGAGACCGAGCCCTTGCGTCCATGGCACGGTACCAGCACCAGCTAGCAAAGTCGTATAATCAACGCATTCAGCTGCACCGCTACACACCAAGAGAGTTAGTCCTGAAGAAGGTACTCCCAACTGACAGGAAACCGGCCAATGGAAAATTAGGTCTTAACTGGGACGGCCCCTATCAGATCGATTCGATCGTTGGAGTAGGGGCATATCGGCTCATAGACATGTCAAGAAGGAGTCTGCCACAACCTTGGAATTCCACGCAATTACGCAATTTTTATCATTAACCCGACATGTGGGACATGATGCTTGTTCCGAACTGTTCGCCATGTACATATCTTTTTCTGTAATACAAAGATTCTCATTCACCTACCATAGAATCTAGTTCAAAGATGTTCCGATTAAAGCCTCCAGATTCGGAGCACCCTTCGTGGATATCACAATTGGCCAAATAAAGTCTCAGAATTCGGAGCTCCATCGGCGAATGACGTCTTTGGGCCGTTAAAGTCTCTGGATTCGAAGCACCCTTCATGGATATCACAATTGGCCAAAGTCTCTGGATTCGGAACCCCATCGGCGAATGACGTCTTTGGGCCGCTAAAGCCTCCGAATTCGGAGCGCCCTTTGTGGATATCACGATTGGCCAAAGTCTCTAGATTTGGAGTCCCATCGACGAGTGACGTCTTTGGGTTGCTAAAGCCTCCGAATTCGGAGTGCCCTTCGTGGATATCACGATTGGCCAAATAAAGTCTCCGGATTTAGAGCCCCATCAACGAATGACGTCTTTGGGCCGTTAAAGCCTCCGGATTCAGAGCACCCTTCGTGGATATCACGATTGGCCAAAGTCTCCGGATTCGGAGCCCTATAGGCAAATGACGTCTTTGGGCCGCTAAAGCCTCCGGATTCGGAGTGCCCATCGTGGATATCACGATTGGCCAAATAAAGTCTCCGGATTTGGAGCCTCATAGGCGAATGACGTCTTTGGGCCGTTAAAGCCTCCGGATTCGGAGCGCTCTTCGTGGATATCACGATTAGCCAAATAGTCTCCGGATTCGAAGCCCCAACAGCGAATGACGTCTTTGGGCCGCTAAAGCCTCCAAATTCGGAGCGCCCTTCGTGGATATCACGATTGACCGAATAAAGTCTCCGGATTCGGAGCACCCTTCGTGGATGTCACGATTGGCCAAATAAAGTCTCCGGATTCGGAGCCCCATCGGCGAATGACGTCTTTGGTCTGCTAAAGCCTCCAGACTCGGAGCGCTCTTCGTGGATATCGCTATTGGCTGAATAAAGTCTCCGGATTCGGAGCGCCCTTCGTGGATATCACGATTGGCCAAATAGTCTCCAGATTCGGAGCCTCATCGGCGAATGACTGACATCGATTAAATCAGGCGATCAATGTTCATTTACTCATCTGAAATACGTTTATTCAAACATGTATATAATAAAACACATGCAAGCACGCATGAGCTGAACAAAAATTATAACAAAACATTGAAAATAAAGTTCTTTTTTATTCGACCAACCAATAAATACATAATTCTAGACGTGATCCGCGTTTGAACATTACAACGAATATTTTTATTCTGCGTCGCCCTCATCATCGCTCTTTTCAACTTCAAATGCGGCAAAGGGCAAATGATCACGATGATCCAGGTCACATAAGCTGGAATCGACATCCTTTGGTCGGAGAGCCTCCGCGGGCTGAAGAACCGTGATCCAACCATGCTTAAAACCCCGATTCTCGCATCAGCATACCTCCTCAACAAGCGTCTTTTTCATTTTGTCGATCCCAACCTTCCGACCAGCATGGAAGCCCTCATCGTAACCTTTGGCCCTCGCATTTTGTACGGCAAACATGCCGGCCGTATCTCGGTCGGCGATGACATGACTCAATAGCCGTTGGGTCACCCTCTCGTCCATAATCGGGTTAGATTGACCCGCCGCATACGGATAGGTGACTTTAACCTTTCTAAGCTCCCTAAGCTCGCCCTCGGCTTTCTCTGCACGAGCCTCCGAACTGCGGACCCATTCGTCCACTTTCTCCATCTCCCGCCGCACGGCGCGCAGACGCATGCCGACTTTGTAGGCCGTGTACAGCCCCTTCACCGCCCCATGAATACCTTCTCGAAACACTTCGAAATCTCATCGTCCAACCATCGATTGTTAGACTTCCGGTGGAAAGATCTGTTGAGCAAACTCGACCGCTACACCCGGATCATTGACGATGGAATCTGCTTCAGTCATCGGTTTATTCCCCACGAACACTGCAAAACTCAATGGTCGTGGCGTCGCGTCTGACTCATTCCTCGGTCGTGGTCGCGGGAAACTTCCCCGTTGACACTTCTCTCTTCGGGGTGATCTGTTTCGACGGCTTGAAAGTTGACGTTTTTCACTTTCCTTGGACGTCTTTCCTCCCGTACACGCAGGCTCGCTGCTGCGATTCATCGTAGCATCTAGCTCAGCCAGCGTTAGTCCCTCTCCTCTGCTATTAAAGAACAGTCTATTTGACATTCGCCCTCGCCCTAAGCTAGTCCAAATCTAGTCTGAATAAGAATAAGTGGACCCACTGGTGCGAAATCACCCCATTTATTCGTAAGTATGCAGCGACCGCGAGGCAATTTCATTAACGCTTTTGGCAGTCTCCAAACGATGGAGGCCGATTCATATGTGCCACAACCACTTCATGCACTAATTTATGGCTTGTTAAAACGGCCTAATTATCTAAACGGCAATTATGGGAGAATGCCTTGAAGTCCATGCACTGGCTGGGGCAAGGGCAGGTTTATTAATCTAACCGGCCGAGCATCTTGGCCCCATGTTGATTGATATGTGCCACAGCGACTTCATACACTAATTTTTGGCTTGTTAAAACGGCCTAATTATCTAAACGGCAATTATGGAAGAATGCCTTGAAGTCCATGCACTGGCTGGGGCAAGGACAAGTTTATTAATCTAACTGGCCGAGCATCTTGGCCCCATGCCAATTGATATGTGCCACAGCCACTTCATGCACTAATTTTTGGCTTGTTAAAACGGCCTAATTATCTAAACGGCAACTATGGGAGAATGCCTTGAAGTCCACGCACTGGCTGGGGCAAGGGTAGATTTATTAATCTAATCGGCCGAGCATCTTGGCCCCATGCCGATTGATATATGCCACAGCCACTTCATGCACTAATTTTTGGCTTGTTAAAATGGCCTAATTATCTAAACGGCAATTATGGGAGAATGCCTTGAAGTCCATGCACTGGCTGGGGCAAGGGCAGATTTATTAATCTAACTGGCCGAGCATCTTGGCCCCATGCCGATTGATATGTGCCACAGCCATTTCATGTATTGATTTTTGGCTTTTTAAACGGCCTAACTATCTAAATGGCCTAATCATCTAGTCGGCAAGTATACAAAACGTTTTATCCAAAACAACAACCAAACAATTCCGTTCATTAGTAACAGGAAAGTACAAAATGAATTTTCATTAAGTAAATTGGGCACAAACTGTAACCATTTTACATATGAAAATTACTAGACAAAAAGCTGCAAAAAGCTGAAAATTACATGCAAATCCTAAAAAAAAAAAAAACAAGAGCCGCCCAAATTAGTCCTTGGAGTCAAACTCCAGCGGCTCAACATCCACTTGCTCGTATGGAATTGGTGTAGCCAATGTCACATCAGTAGCAGCAAGGGTTTTAAGCCAGCCGTGTTTAAATCCCCGATTCTCAAATTTGGGGACTTCATCTACATATTCATCAAAAGTAGATTTTTTCCCAACATCAAATGCGCTGGAAGCCTTCAGGTCGGCTGTTTCCTTCGCTGCCTTCATCTTTTCCAACCCAGCCTCCAATTTAGAGATCGCCTCCTGGGCCAATTTAAGCGCGTCGTCGCTCGCATCCGCCCTCTTCTCGGCGATTGATCTCAATTCTTCAGCATTACGGGCTCTCTCCATCTCGGTCTCGGCACGGGCACCCTCCGTCTGTGCCCTATTCCTTTGGTTCTCAACCTCCGCTTGTAAACGGTCAATTAGCTCGACAGCATCGTGATAACGATAACCCATGTCGGCTATCCTTCCGACGGCCTACAAAATAAGAAGATAAGAACAAAATAATATTTGCGTAAAGAGAAAAGACAAAGTGCTGATATATACCAAAAGAGCTGATTGCGCGGCCAACCCAATTGCAACTAGATCCAGCTCTACCCGAAAAGCCGCCTTGTCAACAGGAAGTGAAACAGACGTCGCCAAGCTGAGTGCAACCGCTGGATCTTTGATCACCGGAGCATCGGAGGAGATCGGCATATTCTTTATCTTGGGCTAGATAACAAAAGGTACGATCACATCCGACTCCTCCAAACGAGGTCGTTTGTCGGCATGGTCTTCTTCTGAGCCGGCCTCGACATCGGCAGGGTGCTTCTCCACCCTTTGCTCAGCTACTACACTTGCCTGCACAAAAGGTTCCACCTCGGTACTTCCGTTCTTTGTCGTCCCCTCAATAACAGGCAAGGAGGACTGGGACTAAGATTCGACAGCCTGAATCTCCTCCGCCCTTCGCCGCGCGGCCATCCTTTCCGCGTTCACCTTCTTGGCAAGTTTAGTGAGGCTCAACCCAGCCATATCTTCTGGGAACGCGTCGGGAAGGTCCTCCAGACCATGAAAAATATCGTCAAGTGGACGGTCCTCTCGACCCGAGGTGGACGGAGGATCAGCCGAATCGAGGCCGGCTTCTTCAAATGCTAACTTCAAAGCCTCATCAACCTCAGTTTCGGATTGGTCTGACTCGGCGGCCTCAGCAACTTTCGGTCGCTCCGAATCTGATCCCTCGCAACCGACTTGCCTGAAATTTCTGAAATCAGTCAAGATAAGGGCGATAAGAAACTTCTCACCCTTCAGAATTGGGATGTTTTCCACCGCCGAAAAGGTCGTATAAGTTAGCTCATAGTGGAGTAGAGCGTGGGCCACCCTCCCCTGCTTCTGAAGACTCAATCGGCCGAAATACTTGAGCGCAGTCTTGATTTCCGAAAGGACAGCGTCGTCAGTCGAAGTCAAGACTTTCTTCAAATCATTTCCTGCAAAAGCAAAACCGTGAGGTCCCGAAAATAAGGTTTTATAAATATAACAAGTAAATAAATAAAAGAAGATACTCGGCCACCTGGTTCGCCCCTCCATCTCGGAATACGATCAAGGCGATCCTCGCCTTTGCCGAATTCCCAGTTTCCTTGGACGACGACCACAACATCATCGACTCGCTTTCCAGAGCTGGAAAGCATAGTCACTAGTTAATGGTCGGTGTCTTTGGCCCTAAGGAAATAACGCTCGTGCCAACCAGTAGACTTGGCCAAGGCGTAGCAATGCCGAATAGCGGGAATGCCAAGGTTAAGCCCAAGGCGGCGGTTTAGTGTGATAATCCCCATTATGACCCTAAAGAAGTTGACGTTGGATGGGGAAGGGATTAACCCCCAATGGCAAAGCACGGTCCTAAGAAGTGGGTGAAGGGGGAAACGGACCCCGCTCTCTGCGATTGATAGAAGAGGGAAGACGATTAGGGTTTCATCAACCCTCTCCATATCGAGGGTGCCGTCTGCCACAAATGAAAGACGGACGTCATCAGGAATGGAAAAATGGCGTCGGAAGCCAGAAATTCGATTCAGTGAGAGGAGATCTGTTAAATGTTTCGCCATTCCCCCCAGCCAATAGGATTATGCTAAGCCAAAAAATGAAGCAGAGAATGAGAGAACTTACAAGAGGCGAAGGAGATAGAGAAGAGTAGGAAGTTGCAGAGGTAGTTCGGGAGGCAGTCCAGTGACAGGCGTCTAAAAGCGTGTATGTATTTGAAAAGATGTCAAAATTCTAAATCAAAATAAATAGAAGTGTACGAGGGGGCGGGAAGCTGAAATGATAACCGAGAAGCATGTGTACAGGCATTTGCGTTGGAATGCGGTCAGCCGTTGAATTTCGGCTCTGACTCTTCGAGTTCGAGGCCAAACACTCCAGCCAACTGTCGTTAGTGGAATGCTTGGGGGGCAATTGTGGGGGCCGAGATTCGGGAGTCGTAGAGATTCCGGATAGTCGAATCTGGGAGAGTCGAGATTCGAAACACTCAGCCATTGGCTCGAAAGCTCAAATCCAACCCTATTCGGCCAAATAACCGATTAAGCGATGGGCCAAGTGAGGATCGGTCCATTATAAAATGTGCCGAATATGAGGTGGGGAATGGACCTAATCCCGAGGCCCAAAGAAGAAAAGATATAAATAGAAGAGACATCAGCCAGAATGAGGTATGTGAGAATTGTTATGCTTAACTTAGAATACAAACATTCTTGAGTGTAGAGACTGACTTGTCTATCGGAGTGCTAATTCCGGCACCCCTAACCGGAGTGTTTATTCCTTTTCAGGTGACTATCAGCGGATCTCGAGCGCTCTCCAGGATCAGAAGAGTATTTCCAAACCACTTCTCCACAGATGATTATGCATAATCTAGATAGATAACCATTAAGGTTTAATAGATAGTTCCAAAATTGGAACCCACAAAGATCTCTGATAACAAATAATAGATAATAAATAACAGACACTGATGCTAAGGATGCTACGATTACCTTTCAGAAATTGGACAATCATTTATTCATTTAGAAAATATTAGTTCAGAAATAGAGTATAATTTATAATTCAGAAAATACTTATAATCAAACTTAGCTTTACATAGCTGTTACTCACAGATTGCACATCAGACAAAGTGGACAGATTGTTGCGCTTGACCTACACAAACACATAACAGATCCACATTGAAACACACGTTCCCAAACGATGTCTTATTTAATTCATTCCTTTGTTAGTGTGTTTCTAACTCATTTCCTTTTTATCATTGTCTAAACAATGGCTTAAGAATGCCTATGGTGAAATGAGGATGAAATTATGCACTTAGGAATGCATTTCAAGGATGTTGAAAATAGAGCAATTCGCTCAAGTGCACCTTTGGTCGCTGGAGCGGTTTGCAAAGTCTACAAAACTTCTAGAAGCTCATAAACTAGGCTCGAGCCAACTATTGATCGCTCGAGCCATGGACTATGCAAAAGTGAGTTCACTCGAGCGCACACCTAGTCCCTCGAGCCAACTGCATTTGACTGCAAAAATGCTAAGAGCTTTAAAAGTGCGCTCGAGTGATGAATTGTTCATTCGAGCGGTGTGACCAGATTCTGGAATTTTCAAAATCGTATCTCATGTTCAAAACACCACTTCAATACATCAAAACTTGCATGGTTGAGCTAAAAATTTAGAAAACACTTAGAAACTCATTCAAAATCATGAATTCATGACCAATTTGTAAAATCAAAGCTTTAAACTTCATGAATTCACCATGCAATTCACAATGGACTTTCATCTTTATTTCAAAGTTCATAAATCATGCAATTAAGTTTCAGAATGACTAAATTCATGGATGCATGTGTAGTTTGATTCTTAATTCATGCATAAGTGGTGAGAACAAAACTTAAAATGATAAAATTAGCCAAAATTATGCATGCATGTACACAATTAGTCTACATCTTCTATGATTAAGTTGTTACTAGTTATTGCCTCTCCAATTCATGCATATAACCTACAACTTCATAAATTTAACTTCTACTTGGTGAATTCTTCAAGAATGTAGAGGAATAATTTTACCTTAAGCTTGATTTGAGGGTGAATTGGCTAAATCTTCTCAATTCTCTCAAACTCCTCCACAATTCTACTTCTCTCAACTTGATTTCAATTTCTCTCTCTCTCTCTCTCTCTCTCTCTCTCTCTCTCTCTCTCACACACACACACACACACACACACATTTTTTAGCTTAAAGATGATCAAGTATGAAAGTACCAAGCTCGTAATGCTCTTATATAGGTTGAATTAGTTTAGACTAATTAAATGTAATTAAGGCTAAGTAATCCAACTTAATTCTAAGTAATTTATTCTAATTGTTTGGATCTGAATCAAATTTTATTTAAATTTGCCACAAAATTCTAAATATCCCAAATAACATGTTGGCCTAGTCAATTTTAGTTTCAGATACTCTTAAGGCCTTCAATTTCTAGAGTAAAATAGAATTCTCAACAGATATTCCTATGACTAACAGATATAAATTCAAATATCATACAAAACACACAATTAACACATAATTTCTTCTTAAACATTTAATTAATATTCACAATTACTAATTAGTGGCAGATTACGAAATGGGGTTATTACAACTTGGCAGATATATTTTTCAATGTGTTTTATGCTAAGAAGTTATAAAAGTAGTTGTGGGATTCGATGGACAAGAAATACAAAACTAAGGACGTCGAGGCGAATAGATTTGTCGTTGGCCAATTTTTGGATTTCAAAATGGTGGACTCTAAAACTTTCATGAGCTAGGTCCAAGATTTCTAAGTAATTCTGCATGAAATTCATACAGAGGGACTTGTTTTTGAGTGAATAATTCCAGGCAACTACTTTGATAAAGAAGTTGCCTCACAGTGAGAAAGATTTCAAGAACTATTTTAAGCACAAGAGAAAGGAGATAACAATCAAAAAGCTCGTTGTCATGCTTCAAATTAAGGAGAACAATAGGAAGAAAGAGTGGAATATTCTTGCTATCAAAGGAAATGTGGTTAAGCATGGCCAATCTTCGGGGTTAAGAAAAAGTAACCTGTGAACAAAGGCTCAAAGTTGGGGCCTAGAGGCGGTGTCACGAAGAGGCCAGTCTATAAGTCGCAAGAGCTTACTTATAGGTTTCATGGGAAATGCTACAATTGCAATAGCGATGGGCATAAGACTATTGACTACCGCAAGAACAAGAAGCTATACAAGAAGAATCCTACATGTAACAAGGCCCAAGCTCACAGAGCGGAAATAGAGGATCTTTCTAAAGATGTAGATAATATGCATCTTTCAGGTGTTGTCACTGAGGTGAATATGGTGGGATCCAATCTGAGGGAATGGTGGGTGGATATTGGTGCCATTCCCCACATCTGTGCGAAGAAGAAGATGTTCATAACTTTAGAGGTTTCAAATGATGAGAAGTTGTTTATAAGGAATTTTGCAACCTCAAATGTTAAGGGAAAAAGGCAAGGTGGTCTTAAAGATGACTTTAGGGAAAAAGCTTTACTCAAAACGATATCCTATTTATGCCAAAAATTTGCAAAAACCTTGTCTCGGGGTCTCTCCTAAGTAAGCACGGCTACTGCATGGTTTTTGAATCCGATAAGGTTGTGTTGACCAAAATCGGAGTTTATATGGGGAAAGGATACATGCCAAGTGGTATGTTTAAATTAAATATAATGACTATTATTCCAAAGATTAATGAGAATGTTTATTCTTCTACTTATATGCTTGAGTCCCTTGAGTTATGACATGATAGATTAGGTCATGTAATTTTTTACTCTTTGCATAGATTAATCAAATTAGATCACATACCATCTTTTAAGATTTATCCACATCACAAATGTGAAACTTGTGTAGAAGCAAAGCTGACTAAGACTTCGTTTCATCCTATTGAAAGAAATACCGAGCCTTTAGATTTATTGCATAGTGATGTATGTGACTTGAAAGTCGTATAATCTCGAGGTGGCAACAAGTATTTCATCACTTTGGTTGATGATTGCACTAAATTTTATTTATGTGTATTTGCTTAAAAGTAACGATGAGGCAATTGATAAATTTGTTCTTTATAAGAACAAAGTTGAGACTCAACTAAGCTAGAAGATTGAGGCATTGACAAATGATTGTGGTGGAGAATATGAATTGCCGCTTATTGAGATTTGTGTTCAATCTGGAATTATCCACCAAACTACAGTGCCTTATCCACCTCAATCAAATGGCGTTGCTGAGCAAAAAAATAGAACGTTGATAGAAATGATGAATGCAATGTTGATTTGTTCTAGGTTGCCACAGAACTTGTGAGAGGAAACAATTCTCTCCACAAATTACATTTTAAATAGAATACCTCGAAAGAAAGTGGAAAAGAACCATGTATGAATTATCGAAAAGGTCATAAGCCTTCATATAGTTTCTTACGAATGTGAGGGTGTCTTGCAAAAGTGGCGGTGCCTACGCCCAAGCGAGTTAGGATAAGCCTGAAAACCGTGGATGGTATATTCATTGGTTATGCACAGAATAGTAGTTCATATAGGTTTCTTGTGTATAATTCTAATATTTCAGATATACACAAGAATACCATCATGGAGTCAAGGACTGCGTTCTTTTTTGAGGATGTGTCTCTTTCTTGAACCTGAGGAGAGGATCAAAGTTCCGTAAAGGAACTTGAAGAAGATGCTAATGATAGTGATGAAGTTGAGGAGGTAGGTATGCCGAGAAAGAGTCAAAAGGGCTAGGACTTCCAAGTTCTTTGGTCCAGACTTCTTGACTTATATGTTGGAGGAAGAGCATCTGATTTTCCACGAAGCTATGACTTTACCAGAAAGTCCTTTGTGGAAAGAAATGATTAAAAGTGAAATTGACTCCATCTTACAAAACCACACCTAAGAGTTGGTTGATTTACCCCCAGGTAGTAAGGCTTTAGGGAGTAAGTGGATCTTTAGAAGAAAGATGAAAGCTGATGGGTCAATTGATAAGTATAAAGGTAGTCCAGTTATCAAATGGTACAAGCATCGAGAAGGCTTGGATTATTTTGATACATATTCACTTGTGACAAGGATAACATCGATTTACATAATGATTGCAATAGCAACTTAGCGTGGTTTGGAGATACATCAAATGGATGAAAAGACAACTTTTTTTAATGGAGACTTAAATGAAGAAATCTACATGAAGCAACCTGAGGGGTTTTTTGCTCTAGGGCAATGTAAGAAAGTCTGTAAGCTTGTCAAATCATTGTATGGTTTGAAGCAGGCCCCTAAGCAATGGGTTTAGAATGGGTTGACAACGCTATGTTGTCGAATGGGTTTAGAATCAATGAGTGTGACAAATGTGTATATGTCCAAAACACTGACAGAGGTTATGTGATTTTGTGTCTATACGTTGATGCCAAATTCATTATTGGTAGTAATAATGATATAATTCGAACTACCAAGAAGTTGTTAAGCTCTAAGTTTGACATGAAAGATATGGGCCTTATAGATATAATTCTAGGTATTAAGATTGCTAGAACATCTGGTGGTATTGTACTTTCTCATTTTCATTATGTTAATAATATACTTGAGAAATTTAGTAAATCAAATACAAGTGTGTCAAGGACATCGGTCGACTTGAGTCTGCATTTGGCTAAGAATAAATGGTGAGAGTATCTCTCAACTAGAATATTCTCAAGTCATTAGAAGTTTGATGTGCTGAGTTGTACAAGGCCGGATATAGCCTACTCAGTTAGCAGGCTTAGTAAATGCACAAGTAATCTTAAAGCTACTCATTGGAAGGGCATTTATGCGGGTGTTGAATTATTTACGCTATACCCAAGATTATGGGCTGCATTACACCAAATATCTAGTGGCGCTAGAAGGTTATAGTGACACAAATTAGATATCTGATATAAAGCACTCAAAATCCACTAGCGGTTATGTGTTCACTCTTGGAGGGGCAACTGTGTCTTGGAAATCTTCCAAGTAGATGTGTATATTGAGATCAACGACGGAATCTGAGTTTATTGCTTTGGATAAAACAATAGAAGCAGTTGAAGGGCTATGCCATTTCATTGAAAATATTCCACATTCACCAAAACCTATGCCCGCTATCTATATTCATTGTGATAGCCAATCAATGATTGGACGAGCACAGAGTAATATATATAATAGAAAGTCTAGACATATTCGTTGTAGATATAATTTCATATGACAACTATTCTTGAGTGGGGTTTTCTCTTTAGACTATGTAAAGTCTAAAGATAATATTGTGGATCTGCTAACTAAAGGGTTAAATCGAGAGTTAGTAGAAAAATCGTCAAAAGGAATGGGGTTAAGGCCTTTAGCGAGTGTTACCGGAGTAGAAAACCCAACCTAGTTGACAGGACATCCCAAGATCTAAGTCAAAGGAACAACCTAATTGCATGTAATGATTGAGTGTCACGATCCAAACTCGCCCCTATGGGTTTAGTATCGTAACCGGCCAGTAATCCATGGATTACCAAAGGCCTCTGAACAGAATAATATGTAGCAGGGGCTGCAGAAGAAAATATACAAACATATATAGTCCATAGAGCTGTGCAGACATACATGGGACAGGAAATTTAAACTTTTTATAAACATATATACATATAATACATATAGACGTGGCGTCGAAAATACATTAGCCTCACACCACCCAAGCCACTGATACAAAACTTCCAAACGTGTTCAGACCAGGCATAAGTATTTTGAAAGTACAAAAGTTCCAAGGACATAAAAACTTGGGTAAATCTCAAAAGGAAACCTCCACGAGAGGCGTGATGGCTGGCTGACAATAAAACTCGCCAGGCAGCAACTCAAGCCTGGTCACGTGTCTGCTCACCTACATACATACAAATAATACAGTGAGCTAGAGCCCAGTGAATAATAGCTAGGTAAAGGGTTTTAATGATTGATGTCCAGCACATAGTTAGAATTCAGAGTTTATATCAAAAGCGTATTCTTATCGGAAACAGAGTCTTAAGCATATTCAGTTTGCAAATTAGAATTGGATTTAGATACATGCTCATATTCATATTCAGATTTTGCATAAGATCATACGTGCTACACCCTTTAACTATCATATCGACTTGGTCCTGAGACCCACATGCATAGTCGGTACCGACGACCATAAAGGTCCATATCTTGCGCGCAAGTAGCCATGGTATTGTTACCCCCAGGCGAGGGCGACGTGAATATAAGCCACAGTATTATTACCTTTGGGTGAGGGCCATGTGCATATTGGCCACGGTATTGTTACCCCCGAACGAGGGCCACGTGAGCTAAGGATGCTACAAATACACCTCAGAAAAATGGACAGTCATTCATAGTTCATAAAATAGCATTTTAGAAAACGGATCGTTTCATACCAGGAAGAAAATACTTGTAATTAAACATAGTTTTACAGAGTTATTACTCACAGTTAACAAATGGCTCCCAGTAAACAAATAGAGTAGGCAACTCACTTATTCTGAGGCGCGTGACCTACACAACATGACAAAGACATACATTGAAACACACGCTCGAATTGCAAACAACACATGTTCCTGAGTGTGTTTCTAACCTTTATCCTCATTATAGTGTCATAATCATGGCCTAGGAATGCCTAGGATGGTATGAGAATGCAAAAATGTACTTGAAAACACTTTCTAAAACTTGCTAAGAACAGGGTCTATGCTCGAGCGTAGCTTTTCCCGCTCGAGCGAACATGCAAAATGTAAAGGTTCACTCGAGCGTGACTAAACTTTGACAAAAGTACTGGTTGCTTGCATTTCATGGTTGACGAACGCTTGATCCACGCTCGAGCGTGAAACTCAGACCCTCGCTCGAGCGTAACTTCTGCCGCTCGAGCGTGCTGCAAAACATATGAACTTCTGGATACATTCATTTCATGCTCGATCAAGCTTCAGGTCGCTCGAGCGGAAGTGCACGCTCTCAGAGTGCCCGCTCGAGCGTGAACTCCTATGCACGAGCGTGAATGCAAAATCTGGAATTTCCAGATTTGATCTTCAAGCTTCAAACTCAAACCAAACACTTCAAAACTCATCCTTTTGGGCCAAAAGTTTGGAAAAACACTTAGAGACTCATAAAACAACATGTTTGAAGGATCATTTCAAGAAATCATGGCCCAAAAGCATGTCAATTGTACACAATTTCAACTTAAAGTAAATATTCTTTATATTTAAGTTCAAAATATAAAAAATCTCGCAATAAAATTTTGCTTTAGGCCTCATAGAAGTTTAAGACGGCCCTATTTTTAGCAGTAAGATTAAGGGTTGTTTTGGCAACATATTTTTTTCAATTAAAAGTCACTACAAAAATAATAGGTGGCGTCTGGTAGAGTTTTAGAATTATGATTTGATAATAGAGTTATATTTTGAGTTTGTGAGATTTGAAATTATGATTTGAGTGTGAAAAATTTATTTGGTTATGAGTTTTGAAATAAGTTTAAAAATTTTGATGTGGCGTATAATATTTGATTCAAAAACTTACAACTCATAACCAAACATATAACCTAAAATTCTATTCAAAGCTCATAAAAAAATTAAAAAAAAATTCAGAAAATATTTTTTATTTAAAATATAAAAATAACAGGTGCCAAAAAAAACCAAACACTGTTCTAGTCAACCAGCCAAACGATTGGCCAGACGTTCAGGGGGACATCCGGGAGAATGATAGAATAGACATGTTTTGAAAAGTGAGTGTGGAATCAATTTTTGAAAATTCAAACCAAACACTATACTCAAGCCAAGGGATGGAATCAACCTTTCAAAGCCTTACCAAACACAGTCTTAATTTTTCTCTTGACTTTTTTTAACGTAATTTCGTAAAAATCTAATGAGTAATGTTAGAGACTCCAAAAAAATTATTAAAATTTTTATCAAATGTCTTCCATGAGTGTAGGACCCACACCACGAGAGTTCAATGTGAGTCCCACACCTATGTGAGACATTTAATAGACATTTTGATAAATCCATTAGGGTCTCTACCATTTTTCAAATCCAAAATGCCAACTAAAATAATATATTCTCAAATCAACTCTAACGCTATATTTGGTTGGGAGATTTAAAAAGAGAAATGAAAAATATGTATGAAACTAGGTTAAATATAAGTATATTTTATTCACATTTTATCTACCTTTTCTATTTTTATTTTCAAATTCCTCCTCAAATTCTCAAACCAAACGCAATATAAGTGTATAGAATTAAAACATCAAAAGTATACAAATATATATATATATATATATATTGTAGAATTGATATTTATCTTCAATATGATATGGACTATATTTGAAATAATATCTCAACTCCACAATTGGGACGAAGCGAGGATTACGTATTCAGGGAGGCCAAAAATAGGTCTACAGAAATCACAACTACGAGCTATATTTCAAATTAAAAAATAGAAGAAAAATGTTTGGGAGCACTAATTAGTGCTCCCACTAATTAGGTGGCAGTAGGTTCCGCCATTAATGATGTGATGTTTTGGTCTTGGAATTGTATTTTTTTTTTTTACTTTTTTAATACATTAGTGCTATTAGTGGTGATATTTTTAGTGGGATGAATCATTGTTGAAAATAGAAATAGAAAAACATTTTGTAGGCTGAAAGGTGAAATGAAAGTGACCGATGTAAAAGATATATTAGAGAATGATTTGGGGTTGTTTGGGGTGTGCACTTTTTGTCTTTTTAGACTAAAAAGTTGAGGTTGAAAATATGAATGTTTGGGTTAACTTTTTGACTTTTTATGAAAAAATGTGTAAAACGTGTAATAAAAAATTGTAAAAATTAGTTTGTAGGGGAAAATTAGAATTGGGAATTGTGCAGCCGTAATTGTTGACTTTTAGTGAATAGTGATAACTTTTTAACTTTTTGAGTAACTTTTTGACTTTTTTTAAACTACCCAAACCTGCAGTCTTTGCAAAATCCAATGAATTAATATCACCAGTAGGCTTTTAAGCTGAAAGTCATCCTAAAAAGTAATGCTTTAAAAAATAACTTTTATTCAGTCTTAATTAACAACTTTGTTACATAGCTCGAAACTTATGGCGCGAGGAGTGGCCCAAAATCATGTCTTCTTCTTTCATCTCTTCTCTTCCCTTCTCATCTGGTCTTCTCATCTTTCCAAAAATCTTTTCCTTTCTCTGCAGAACAAAACCCCCAAATCTTTCATCAATAGCAACCAAAACCAAAACCACTCACACTCTCTCTCTCTCTACCTTTTTCTCTACTCCACTTGTCTGAGTATTCAAAACCTTGCTCTTGAAACTCCCCCTTATTCTCTCTCCCCAAAACCCATAATCTTTTCTTCTACCTTACACTGTGTGGACATTAGCTTTCATGGCGGCACAACAAGAATCGAATCCATTGCCATTCATTAAGAAGGTAATCCAAAGAAATCAAAACGAGATTCTTCAGGTGAATCAATCTCTCTCACCAATCCAAACCCATATTCAAATTCAACTCCACTTTATCAAACAGCTAGAGTTTTCACCAAAGCTTTGAGTTACGAGTTCGAAATCAAGAAATTTGATGCTAACACTTACAGAATAGCTTCCATGGAAGGTGAGTCATCCTCTTTTCCAAAGAATGCCCATGAACACTGAAGCTACAAATCATCAAATTTTTTACCTTCAACCGAGATTCAGATATATGAAGCAAGAATTTTCACTGAAGCAACAAACCCACTTGGAAATTTCCTCCTCTGTTTCCCCTCTCTTTTGTTCTTCTTCTCTCTGCCTCCTCTCTTTCTCTCTCCTGTTCTCAAACCAGTTTCAAAGAAGAGAAAAGAAAAAAAAGAAAAAAAAAATTCAAAAACGACGTTGTTTTCGAATTCGGGCCACTCAAGCCGTGAGAATGTCAAGCTACAAAGCTTTATTCCTTAATTAATAAATGACAATAAAATATCACATAATTTTTTTTTTTTAAATTCATATCGAATAATTTATCAATCAAAATAACGCTTACTTATTTATTTTTTCTCTTTTTGGCCTCGTTTGAAACATGTTAATTTAGTAACTTTTTAGTTATTTGGCTAAAATATAAGCTAAAAAAAATTAGTATGTTTGGGATAACTTTTTGATTTTTTATGAAAATATGTACAAAAAGTAGAGAGAAAAGAGAATTTTTGACTTTTTGATATGAGTTGTTGGCTTTTTGATTTTTGTAGTGACTTTTTGACTAAAAAAATCACTTGTCAAACGAGGCCTTAATGCATACCCTATGTAAAGTAGAAACTAGGGGTGGCCATGGCCCCCCTATAGCCTCGTCCTTGCATATAATACATTTTTTGTACACTTTTAATATTATAATTTTGTGCATTTAACATTACTCATTTAAGTATATATGGTTAAAACTTGTGTTAAATGCAACATAAATTTAGGCCTAGTTTGGGAAGACTAAATAAGTGTATTTTTTGACTTTTTATAAAATATAGGTTGGGTTTGGGTTGGGTTTGAAGTGATGTGTTAGAGAGATGATGTAACTTAAATAAGATGATGTGACTTGAATAGGATAGTGACTTTTTAATTTTTTGTCTTTTTTCAATCATGCCAAACTTGACCTTAGTTATAGTTAAACTTGACAAGGTCATTTGTTTCACATGTACCATAATGATAAATAACATTTGCATTATTAAAATAACATTGCTAAAATGAAATGTCTAAAATACAAAAAATAGATAACATAATCAGATACAACTCTCTCACATGAGTTGAATTTCACTATTTTGTAAGCTCCACACTCATTTGAGAGGGTTATATTCAATTCTATTATTGATTTTTTGCGTAAATAGAAGAAAAGTTGCTAAAATATTACATTTTAGTGCTACTTTTTAACCATATGTATGTATAGGTTAGAATAAATTTGATTTTCTTGTAATTGGAATTTCGTAATCTCCTTGTTAGGTTCACTTTTTAAAATTGGTTTTCTTTTTTTTTTTTAATTAAAAATATTTTGATGAAAACAAGCATCCAAAAAAAATGTAATATTTTTCAAAAATTATTTTTACCATCAAAACGAAAAAAATTATTTTAAATGATGAGTGTTTTTTTTTAATTTTTCATATATATATTTTTTTTAAAAAACTAGTTTTTAGTTTAAAAAAATAAAAGAATAATTTTTGAAAACTCAACCTAACAATTTTTTCAAATTTTATTTTTGGGTAAATTACAAATACATCTCCTGAGATTTGTGTAAAATACAATTTACTTCATGTAGTTCTAGAAATTACATCCCGTCTCCTGAAGTTTTCAATTTCATAACAAATTACTCATTTTGTTAATAAGTCATCGAATTAATTAACAGTTTTTAATGACCTCAAAAAATTTTAATTAATAATTCATGTAATTTTATCATTGTATAAGAGTACAGTTAAGAATTTTATTTTTTCAGTTAATTCTATTAAATAAATTTTTTTGATAAAGTGATATTAAAATTTTTTAAATCACAAGAAACAATCTATATTTTAAATAAATCTCGTAGAATGTATTCATAATTTAGCCTTATTTTTTATTTATTTATTTTTTTTATCCATCAGAAATTTTGTTTGCACCATCAATCACATCCAAATATTATTGCTAAGTTTTTCTTCAGGACTTTGTCAATTATTGATATAGCTTCTTCTTTTTTTATTATTATTCTTTTTATTTATTGAGAACTAAGAAGGCTTGACCACACATGGATGGCTTTTGGGATTAGATCTTAAGGAGTCGAGATAAATTACCTTTAATTAGTGATAAAATATTAATCATTTAAACAAATTCACTATAATATATAAGAATTTTAGAGACAAAATTTTTTAGTCTCAAGTAAAAATTTTATCGTAAAAGATATTTAGGAATCAATTTCTATCATCATGAGGATAGTCGCTAAAAAATCGTTCCGAAAAGTCAAAAACAAGGCTTTTAGCGATAAAATTTTGAAAATGTCACTAATAAATAGACTTTTAGTGACAAAATAATTTGATCTTAAAATGGTTTATTTTTTGAGATAAAAAACTTGGTCCCAAAAGGATAATAATTCATCACTAATGTTCAATTTTCGTTACTAAAAATATAATAACAACACTTTTCGCAATAAAAATATTTGGTCCCTAAAAAATAGTTTTGTCCCTAAATTTTAGTCACTAAAACGTTAATTTGTTGTACTGATTATATCAGGTGTTAGCCCATAAACTAATTGAATTACATTCATTCTTAACGTAATTATACTAAGACAACAAAAAAAAAAAAAGGCTAAAATATTTGATATCGTCAATAATAGGTGTAACCTGCCAGTCTGATATGAGCCCGTTTGATAGAGCTTAAAGTCAGCTTATTTCAGCTTTTAGCTTAAATTAAGTAGTTTTTGAGTGTTTGGTCTAACTTAAGTGATTAACTTTTAACTTAAAATAAGTCAAAAAAGTGATTATTTTTTGAGTGGGTGAGGAGATACTTTTTTGAAGCAGCTTAAGCAGGAAGCTAGAATTGAGGGACAAAATGACTTAAATGCCCCTCATCAATCTCAAATATTACCAAATGCCCACTATATAAACAACAATGAAAACACTGTTCGCTCCTCTTAGAGAATGATTGGCGATTTCCAACGTGTAGAGACGATTTCCGACGTGTGGAGTTGATTTCTGGCGTTGTGTTCTCTCTCTCTCGATAAAGATGAAGATCTATGTTGGTCGTCGATGAAGATAAAGATCTGCAATCTCTCTCTCTCTCTCTCTCTCTACGCATGGTTGGGTCAATAGGGTTTGGAAGCGCGATGGTGGTGAGGACGATGACATAATGGGATCTGGGTTGCTCGTTGATGAAGATGAAGATTTGCCATCGTCTCTCTCTCTCTCTGTCTGTTTCCCACAAACCAGTTCCCATCTCCGACGTTGTTCAGGAGGGTGAACGTTGATGAGCAACGACACTCTCTCTCTACCGTTCCAGATCGCGGCGGTGGCTAGGATTGCAAACCACCGACGGCGTACGGATGGTTCAAGAAGGAAGAGAAGAAAAAAAAAAAATAAATAAATTAAACAAAAATAATAATTAAAAACAAAATAATAAAAATAATAATTAAAAACAATTGTTCTAAAAAAATATAAATTTATTTCAATTAAATAACTTCTTTGGTATTGTAATAATAATATAAATAAATAAACAATTGTTCTAATTGATATTAATGAAAACAATTGTTCTAGGGTTTTGTAATGAATTTTTTTTTGAAAAAATGAAATATCACTAAAAAAAATGATATAAATTGAAAAAAAATGAAAGGATTTGTTAAATGAAAAAATGAATTACTAAAAATGAAAAAATGAAATATCACTAAAAAAAATGATATAAATTGAAAAAAAATGAAAGGATTTGTTAAATGAAAAAATGAATTACTAAAAATGAAAAAATGAAATATCACTAAAAAAAATGATATAAATTGAAAAAAAATGAAAGGATTTGTCAAATGAAAAAATGAATTACTAAAAATGAAAAAATGAAATATCACTAAAAAAATTATATAAATTGAAAAAAATGAAAGGATTTGTCAAGTGAATCAATGAATTACTAAAAATGAAAAAAGTTAAATATCACTAAAAAAAATGATATAAATTGAACAAAACGAAAAAATTTATCAAATGAATAAATGAATTACTAAAAATAAAAAAAATGAAATATCACAAAAAAATGGAAAAAATGAAATATCACTAAATTAAAAAAATAACAATTGTTATATTATTAATTGTAATGAAAAAAAAATTAATAAACAATTAGATTAGATTAAGAAGAAAATACACAGATTAATTGTGTAGAGCATTGATTTTTTTTTTCCTTTTTGAATTATTCATACGTATTGTATATAAATATATAAAATTTTAAATTAAATAAAAATGTTTCATAATAAAGAGTTTCATATTAAATAGAAAATTCAATATAAATTAATAGTAAGATATTAATAAGGTAGGCGAAAAGATAAAAAAATATCTTTAATATTTAATAGAAGAAATTTTAATTTTATAGAAATTTTATAGGAAGTAGAATTTTTTAAGATGGAGGGAAATGATCCTAATGATTGAATACATTTTGCCTAGCGTTGAAGGCTAGCTACATGTAGCTAGTGAATATGAGTTGGGCCAAAATGCCTAATCATATGCCTAGTGCATTGGAATTGAAAAAAGTGAATCAAACTAGGCATTTTAACTAACAAGTATTATATGCCTAGTGCATTGGAATTGAAAAAAGTGAATCAACTAGGCATTTTAACTAATAAGTATTATATGCCTAATCATAAGGCAACCAAAGTTAATAGGTGTGAGGTAAGAATCAAGTTAATATTTGGTTGCTTACAATTGGAAGTACGAAAAATTAAAGGCTCGTTTGGGAAGTGAGTTAATTTTATAAGTTGAAAAATAAAAATATTAATAAAAATTAATATTACGTATAATATTTTAGTATTTTAACTTTATTATAATGAAAAATAAATAAATTATTTATATTATATACATATAAATATAATCGGGACAAGGTTTGGGTGGAACGGAACAAGGAAGCAAAACTCATCCCCGCTCCATTTCTTAATCCAGCCAGGGAAAATCTGTGCGGTACAGGGCGGGGGATGTTGGTGCGGAGCAGGGTGAGAGAAAATGACCATCCTGGATGGTAGTGAATGAGCTGGTGATGCAAATTGAGCCACCTGCTGATTGTTGTCATCCAAGCAAATCCATGCTATACCTGCATCTTGTACAGAAGACCTCCAAGACCGATCAATGACGAAAGTCCAATTGTTGGTGCTTCCATTCTGTCCATCATTTTGCTGCAAAATACTTAGGTCAGATTGTGATTGTGTTGCCTCAATAACATAGTATTGTGTGCATGTGATGTGAGCAAGAGCTTGAACGCCCACAAAGATTGGCCATTGTATTCAATTCATTTGTGCAACTATCGCACTCTCAATAGTCACAACATTATTATTAAAAGCATAGCTGTTGCGTAGTAACCATATAGCCCAAAGGGTAGCCAGAGACTGAATAATGATCTCCTCATCTTTGACAAACTCAATCCAATCCTTGAACCAAGCAAAGAAGGAAACCGGTAAGCCAATACTAAAATCCAGCCCCAATGAAGTTCCCCTCCATACTCTTTGTGAACATGGACAATCAAAAAACACATGTTACAGTGTTTCTTACCTAATATGACATCTAGAACACAGGACATCTACCACCATACCCCTCTTTTTTAATTCCCACTGAACAGGCAAAATACTGTGAAGACACTTCCACAGAAATAACGTCCACTTAGGAGGAATTTTAAGTTGCCACAATTTCTTCCACACCGAATGATCCGGCCCCTGCCTACATATTAACGGATAACATCTAACCAAAGCTTGTTGTACCCATATTTAACCGGATACACATGAATAAGAAAACTGTAACAAACTGTTTTAGACAACAACAAAACAAAAGCAATAAGAAAACAAAAACAGCAATGTTGATGTTTTAGACAACAAACAAAAGCATGAATGTAACAACTCCATAAGCATGGGGAGAAAAAAAAAGAAAAAGATAAATTGAATATTGGAAGCCACAGTAGCACATCAGTAGATTTGGAAGCAACAGCGACAAAAATGACCAAAATATCCCTTGCAACTTGAGAAAGAACTTTATATCAAATGTGACAAAATAGAACAGAACATGATAGAACAGAACATTCATCAAATGTGACAAAATAACAGATCAATCAGATCAAAAATGTTATTCCCACAAAAACAGAACAAAAAATAGCACAACAACAAACAAATTATATGAAAAAACAAATGAAATCAAACAGATCTGGGGCTAGAAAACAAAATATAATACATATAGATGATGATAATCAAAGACATCAAACAGATTTATTCCCACAAAAGCAAAATATAATATATACATATATAGAGAGAGAGAGGGGGGGGAAAGAGCTCACCGAGAGAGAGAGAGAGAGAGAGAGAGAGAGAGAGAGAGAGCGCTACAGTGTGAGTGAGTGAACTAGGGTTGATCTGAGCAGCATGTGATGGATGAGAAAGATAGTACCAAGAGAGAGAGATGAGAGTGTGAGAGGCAGTGTGAGTGAGTGAGCTAGGGCTGATCTGAGCGGCGTGTGATGGATGATCAGAGATGGATGAGAGAGAGAGAGAGAGAGAGAGAGAGAGAAAGAGATATGAAAGTGTGAGTGAGTGAGTTAGGGCTGATCTGAGCGGTGTGTGATGGATGATTGGAGATGGATAAGAAAGAGAGAGAGAGAGAGAGAGAGAGAGAGAGATGAGAGTGTGAGATGCAGTGTGAGTGAGTGAACTAGGGTTGATCTGAGCGGCATGTGTGGGAGGTGAATTAGGGTTAATGTTTACTTTTTATATGATACAAGAAATGATATTATGTGTGAGGGTATATGGTATAAATATAGACTAAATGTATACTGTCCAGATCAGTTCCAATCCAGAACCATGAGGTCCAATCCGGAACCGATCTGTGACCTACGGATTTTCAAATTCCTAATCTGAAACCGAATCATGGATTCAAAAAACCAATCCAATCCTACCAGATTGGACTGGACCAAATCAGATTACAGATTATACGGATTCCTTGCTCAGCCCTAACTTATTCGTATGTAACCAAAGCTTGCTTGTACCCAGATTTAACTGTATAGTCCTTACTCTTGATCGGAGCAAATACATTTGTCCTTACACGGTTGGATTGGAATATGTATAGCTAGAAGATATGCAACTTTCCGGATATAAGAGCCGAATTAGATTCAATCTCCAACAAGCTCTCTCCCTATCTATAAAATGTTCCAAAGTCATCTTACCGAAAAGCCGAGAAAGACCCTACCCTCTCAATGGATTACGTAGGGGTGTTCGCGGATCGGTTTTGTGCGGTTTGCGGTTCGGTTTTGACCCGCCCGCATCTATGCGGTTTGGGAAAAAGTCAACCCGCAACCGCCCGCAGTGCGGTTTGCGGTTTGTGCGGATAGGGTTTGCAAATGTGCGGGCGGTTGCGGGTGGTTTGCGGTTTACACTTTTTTCTTTAAAAATTAATTTTCAAGTTTTTTTTTCCCAACGAATTTAGCCATCAGATTCATTTTATATATTTGTGATAACAATTTTTTGATGAGTTTATAAATAAATATTGAATATCAATGCATTAAATGAAAGTACCCAAAACAAAGAGACCCTACACTAGCATTTTTGCCATGAAAAAAATGTATATCAATGCATTAAAGGTTGTACTCAATTAGAATTGCCAGTTCAGTAATCAATAATCAAACTATAACTTCCATTGACCATTAGAAGGAAAATTTTATTAGGAAAAAGTGGATGAATCACCAATGAAAATCATATAAGAAACCAAGTTTAGGACTTGATAATTCTACGGCATTAAGAAAGTTGAGAAATACTTAAAAATAAGGATCCTAGTGTCATAGAGAATATAATGGTGCTCCTGTAAAAGTTACAAAGTTGGTATATAAAAAATAATAATAATAATAATAATAATAATAATAATTAAAGTGCGGGCGGTTTTTGCGGGTTGCGGGTTTAAACCGCGACCCGTCCGCAACCCGCAAATTTGTCATATTTCAAACCGCATCCGCCCGCATTATGTTTGCGAAACCGCCCATTTATATACGGATTGGACGGATTGGGCGGTTTGAGCGGTTCGGATAAACCGTTGCCCACCCCTAGGATTACGTTCTTATTTGTTATTCTGGAAAGAAAAACAAGCTATCAATATTAATTAGGATAAATTACAAATACTTGTTATGAGATTTATTTTAAAAACTAATTGCCTCTGTAATTTTAAGAATTACATCCCATCCATTTAAATTTCTAATCGCATAACAAATGACATTTTTTTATAAACAAATCATTAAGTCAATTAATAGTTTTTAATGATATCAAAAACATATTTCAAATAGTATTTCTAGTAATTTTATTGTAATATAGGAGGATAGTTAAAAAATTTATTTTTTTATTAACTATGTTAAATGAAAAATTCTAACAAGAATTATCTATAATTTATAAAACTACAAAGAATAATTTATATTTTAAGCCAACCTTAAAACGTGTATTCCTATTTCCCTATTAATTAAAAGCAATAATACCCTTTATAGTGAATGTTACACACTATTGTTTATTCAAGTCTTTCACCAATAAGATTAAAATGTTAAATCACCATAAAATTTTTTACATAATATTTTTCTACAAAATATGGTAATGGCATATTTATAAATTATAATAACTTTGTGTTTTCAAAAAAGTGAATTACAATAAGCCGAGTTATAATGTATATACTAACAAAAATATTTTAGAACTCTAATGTAGGAGCTCTAAGAGTTCTAATGGAGGTGGGTTCCACTGTGATATTTTATTTTGGTCCTTTTTTATTTTATTTTATTTTTTTCTAATTTTTCATGTCATTAAAACTCAATTAAAATTTTAAAATTAGGGATTGTATCATTATTGATTCTCCACAAATATTTCTATTTGTGTGACAATAACTGATCTCAACTGCAGGGCGCTTTAGCAATTCAGGTGTTTGGACTTCGACAACATATTATACATATTATACTCGTTTCATTTCATCATCTATTTCATTAATTGTATATGAATATTACATTTATGAAAAAAAATAAAAAAATAAAAAAGTCAATGAATTAGAATATGTTTTTATTTTTATTTTCCATATAAATAACAAGCTCCAGCTCAAAATGAAGTACAACCATAACGATACCTGATGCCTGAAAACCCAGCTCTAACCATGTACCATAATTTAGCTTTCATTTTCTTGTAGCTCAAGTTGGCATGGGTTGTTCTGGGAGCCGCTTTTGCTGCTGCTTTAGCAACTGCTCAAACCTTGCCTGGTTGCCAAGAATTTTGTGGTGACATTAGCATCCCATACCCGTTTGGTACATATACAGGATGCCACATAGCCGATGATTTTCTAGTTACTTGTAACGACACCGACCACGACACTCCCAAGCTGTATTTAAATACGATTCAGAGTAACGTAGAGATCACAGAGATCTTTCTTTCTGGTGAATTCCGTATATTAGCCTGGATAGGGCGTGATTGCTTCAATAAAGGGAGTGGTGGGGAAGACAATTTTAAACCCTGGATCAGATTGCCCAAATTCCCCATCTCAAATACCCGAAACAAGTTCACAGCCGTAGGTTGTGACACCTACGCCTATATCATGTTGGACAATAATGGGTTTTCGGGAACTTAAATTCAAAATTAAAATGGGACCCAACTTCGGTTGAGGTGGATCTGAGAGATGAGAGAAGGTTGTAATACAAAAATAATGAGCCGAAACTATTGAGTTGTGAATAAGAATTGTATCATAAAGTAAACATCAACAAAATTGGATTTAGATTTTGACTTAATCTTAGTTTGGACTAGGCCTAGGCTTGTGCCTGGTGCATATGCTGCGTTTGGTCTTTGACTTAAACTTGGACTTAATCTTCAGCTTAGGCTAAGCTATATGTTGTGTTGGACTTAGCTTATGCATGTGTTTGAGAATCGGGCTTGAATCGAGTTGTGACCCAACATTTATATCCATTTTATGATTCATCTAGCTGGTTTATTCAAACATCATTATATACATATTTATCTGTATATATTAAGTACATGAAAAATGTAAAGTTTTGTAACTCTCATCTTTTGATGATGAAGTTGATAACCATCTTAGTGACCATAGATTTTCAACATTTGTAACTCTAACCCTAATAGCTAGAGTTGATGACCTTGGTTAATGACATTTGATGGCCCTATTAATGTATAGCCTTCATGGCTAAGGATTCCCCTACTAGTATAAATAGAGGCATTTCCCCTCCAACTTAGTAGAATAATTTTGGAGACATATTTGATGGAAAATGGAGATGGTGTTTTAAGATAAAAAATTGGAGATGGTTTTTTACACTAAAGAAAATTTTTCCTATCTTTCTTTGCTAACCTCTTCTTTGGTTCTTATTAGAGATAGTGCATCCATTGTCATGTTTGCCGAAACTATTCAGAAGGTACTTCTGTATTAGCTGGTTTCGACCATCGTACCTTGGGAGACAGACGCTGGCGTACCTCCAGTATCCATCAGGAAGCGGTGAATTTGTTTTAAAGAAACTGTCTAATGCAAGTTTCAGTTTGTTTCTTTTCTTATCATTTGTTCTTAAATTTTTCAATATTTAGTTTGCAAAGATGAGTTATAATCATTAGTTATCCGTGTTAATAATTTGTTCTATTAATAATGTAATCTTTTTTTCTTTTCTTTTTTTTTTTTGTATCGTTTATTCTGTATTTTGTCATTTTAGTAAATAAAAAAAATTATTTTGTCATTTCTATTTAATTTATTTCATATATTTTTCTTGTATTATTATGGAAAAATACAAACATATCACAGGTTCCCTAGGACAAAACTATACCACGGGCTGCATGTCACTATGTGACAGCATCGACAATGTGATCAACAGCTCATGCTCTAGCACTGGCTGCTGCCAGACAAGTATCCCCAAGGGAGTGACGAATTACAACATTGAAGTCCATAGCTACTACAACCAGACCAGCATATGGGGTTTCAATCCATGCAGCAATGCTTTTGTAGCCGAGGAAACTGCTTACAACTTCTCTTCTTCAGATCTTACAAGCATACAAGGGAAAACAATCGTTCCAATGATGCTTGATTGGGCAGTAGGGAACCAAACATGTGATGAAGCCATGAAGAATCTAACTAGTTGTGCTTGCAAGGCTAATAGTGATTGTTATGACTTTGACAATGGTCCCAGCTATCCCTGCAATTGCTCAAACGAATATGAAGGCAACCCTTATCTTCCTAATGGTTGTATAGGTAACCACAACTGTTGAAAGCTTTTAGTTTCTTCCTAACATTGATGTTATGATCTGAATATGATATCAAAGATCAAACTTGATTGTTCCCTGTTTCAGATATTAATGAGTGCATTATTTCAAGACCCTGCAACATGACATGCCAGAATTTACGGGGCACATACAATTGCTCTTGTCCAGAAGGCTTTGAAAGTGATGGCAAAAAGAATGGATCAGGTTGTAGTCCTATTCATCACCATAGGTTTCCCTTGATTAACATTGCACTAGGTAGGTACACCGTACACTCACAGCTACTATTAATCGTAAAATTGTCTGCTGATTAAATTTTCATCATTATCCGCAATGTATTAATCAACTTTATTTTTTGTGTAGCCAGCACTACACTAAATTTGAATCTATGTTATACAGTTTATTTTCTTTTTCTGGGTTTATAGATTTTTCGTTTTATTATAATGAACTTGAAACTTGAATTGTAGGTATTGACATTTTCCATTTGAATCCTTGTAGGCAGTAGCATAAGCATATTAGTGCTACTTCTTGGTGGCTCGTGGCTATATTGGGGATTTAGGCAGAGGAAGATCATCAATCTCAGAGAAAAGTTCTTTCAACAAAATGGTGGCATCATGTTACAACGACAACTTTCCAAATGTGAAGAATCAGTTCAATCAGCTAAAATTTTTACATCAGAGGACCTCAAGAAGGCAACAAACAACTACCATGAAAGTAGAGTGTTAGGCCAAGGAGGGCATGGAACAGTCTACAAAGGAATATTACCAGATAACACAATAGTTTCCATTAAGAAGTCCAATGTACTTGATCAGAGTCAGTCCCAGATAGAGCAATTCATTAATGAAGTCATAATTCTCTCCCAAGTCAACCATAGGAATGTTGTGAAGCTCCTAGGGTGTTGCTTTGAGACACAAGTTCCCTTACTTGTCTATGAATTTGTTACCAATGGCACTCTCTATGATCACATACAAGCTACCTACCATAACAGGTCCTCAATAACTTTGGAGAATCGTTTAAGGATAGCAACAGAGAATCATTTAAGGATAGCAACAGAAATTGCAGTAGCCCTTTCATAGTTGTAATCTACCGCTAGTACTCCTATCATTTATAGAGATGTTAAGTCCACTAACATACTCGTAGATGACAATTACATTTCCAAAGTATCTGATTTTCGAGCTTCAAGGTTGATCCCTGTAGACCAAACTCAATTAACTACATTGGTTCAAGGGACACTTGGTTACTTGGACCCAGAGTACTTCCACACAAGCCAATTGACTGAAAAGAGTGATGTTTACAACTTTCAGGTTGTCCTTGTGGAGTTATTAACAGCAAGAAGGCGATTTCTTTCAACAGACCTGCATTGGGGAGAAATTTAGCAATGTATTTTGTGTCATCAGTGAAAGAAGCTTGCTTGTTTGAAATTGTTGATGAACAGGTGATGAATGTAGCAAAGGCTGACCAACTAAAGGAAGTTGATATTTTAGCAAAGAGATGCTTAAGAGTGAAAGGTGACAAAAGGCCAACCATGAAGGAAGTGACAATAGAGCTAGAGGGATTAAGAATAATGGAGAAACATTCATGGGTAAATGACAACAAAAATTTAGAAGAGACTCAGTACTTGCTTGGAGATCAACTTTCAGATATAGTAGAAGCAATTCAGCAACTTACGATAGCGTGGCAAACCATATCATTTCACCAACTGGTGGTGGACGATAAGGTGTTGCTTGCGGCGGTCTGTGTTTATTAGATGTTATTTTGTAATGTTTTTATTTGAGCTATGTCAAATAATCCCTGTCAACTATTTTGAATCTTTTGACTATCTGTGTTGAGATTCAATTTGTTATGGATTTCGACGTTGAGCATCAAAATGTATTCTAGAAAGGTAGTTATCGATGGGAACGCTTTCTTTATGTATCAAACAAACTACGAATAGTAATTAATTTTTCCTAATTGGAAAACATCTACACGTACTAAATATGAAGTATCATCTATATCTATTTAGACTTCTTGTGAAAGATTGATTGTAAAAGGATTAAAAGATTAGGGGAATGTAAGCGTTTCTTTACGAGTATCTTTTTACTTTCCAAACAACCAGTTGCATATGAATTCCAAGAAATTGGATCGAAAAAAGGCAATTACCAACAAGGCTGAGTTTAATATGATATTTCACCATTTTCAAATTAACATTGCTTCAGAGGATAAATTGTTATCTTATTAGATTCCAACATGAAGACAAAACACCATACCTGCCTACAATCACACCACCGCTGCCTCTTGTTCCACTGCTGATCATATGTGAGACAATCCAACGTATTGCGCAATCAGAGAGAGAGAGAGAGACGTGGACTCAGCACCTCTAAATCGTAGCATTGTCAACTAGACTCGACATCAACTTCATTCTTCAGCACACCCCTTCGTCGTCATCTAACACTCCACCTTCATTCTTCAGCACACCCCTTCATCGTCATCTAACACTCCGTTTTGGTTTCTTATCAATTCATTTTTTTTTTTATTTCTCATCATTATTCACATTATTAATCATTCTCTCATTTCTTTTCTTTTTCCAATAAGCCGAGTGTAACCTAATGTTATTAATGAAGATAGGTCCTGGAACATTGATACAGTTCCTGAGCTCATCCCACAATCCATCCTGCTTGACATTTCACAAATCCATCTGCCCCAATTTGTTGAAGTTCCAGATAACCGCCACTGGAAAGGAGCTCCTACTGGTAACTTTACTGTAAGTGCAGCCTATGACCTCTTAACACACATGGAACATGACAGTGAGCATGTTAACTGGCAGTGGATCTGGAAACAAAAACTCCCACAAAAACTATAGGGCTTTTGCTGGCTGCTCTTTCATGAAAGACTGTTGTCCAATCATCAAAGAAAATCTAGAGGCTTGACAATGGATGAAAGTTGTCCCAGGTGCAATTCAACTCAAGAAGACCTATGCCATATTTTCAAGGATTGCCCTAAAGCTAAGGAGGTTTGGCTAACCATTAGAGACCATAGATGGCTTCAGACCAGTGAGCATCAACCATGGAATCTGTGGCTCCAAACTAACCTGAAATGCAAGGAGAGAATAATTTACCAAATCCCTTGGGGTATGGTATTTTTATACATTATGTGGAAAATCTGGAAAGATAGAAACAATTTCATTTTCAGGCATGAAGATTGCACTGTGTATGAAGCTACCCGATATATTCAGCAACAGGCCATTGAAACTTATGAAGTTTTCCACTTTGATCACCTTACAGGCCAGTTTTTGATAAGTCACAGCAACCTGCAACAGATATAGCAGCTGCAACAGATACAAAAGCTACAGCAGTTGCATCACATGTGTAATATCCAGCTGTATAGTTTGTTATTTTTGTTATAGGTTGTTAGTTTGTTATAGAGTAACTGTCCAGCATTAACTGTGGTTAGGTAGTTATGGTTAAGAGTCAATTGCAGTGTATAAATATGACTTCATCCTGTACCAATGAGATGTATTCAATAAACAATACATTCATTTTCTTTAAAATATACATATATTTTATTCGCATTTCACTTATCTTTTCCATTTCCCTTTTCATATCCCTCCTTAAATCCCCCAACTAAACACAGTCTTTAGGATTTCAATTTTAGAGGAACCAAGATATGTATAATTTTTTTATTTGTCAATTGTTATAAACTTTCATATTTCAATTTAGAAATGAGAAATAAAATAATATTTAATACTAAACTAATACCCAAAAAAAAAAAAAAACTAATATTTATTTTGTTTTAACATGAACAGAAAAAAAAAATCACATCCATTCAACTTAACATATAAAGAAAAGAGAAATCATAAACTAATTGATTCTTTTTATACCTATCAACTCAATTATCTATTAAAGTGAAACATTGTCTTTAATAAACTTTACATGAATCTTATTAATATCCAATATAAGAAACTGAGTTTTACAAAAGACACCACTCTACGAGAGAAGTTCTTGGATTGAATATTTGCGAGTTCTCATCATAGTGAGTAACATGTGATTAAAAAATATGATTAATGTAATAATATTGTTAAATTTGACTTTAAAAAATAAAAAATAAACAACAACAACAAACAAACAAACAAACAACCAGAGGTTAGAGGTCCATTTGGTGTTCCATTCTTTTGTACATCACATAAAAGCTTTTATTTATTCAAAAAATAATAATTTTTTCAATATTTTATACATTGGATAGGGTGTGCGCAGTGCGCGGTGCGCGGTGTGGTTCGGGCGGTTTGAGAGTAAAATTATAAATTGAATGATGAATTAGCAGATTGGAGGATTGATAAATTGCAGTTTGATCGATTTTGGGCGGATTGAAGAATATTCTAAACAATTATCAAGCTTATGCATAATATATAACACTAATTTGCATAATATTTTTTATATAAATAACACAAACTAATTTTACATAATATTTTTCATATATATAACTACTAATTTGTAACAAATTTCATATTTTAAATCTCTTACACTCATTTTTTACTTTTATTTTATTAGAGATTAAAAAAAATATATGTATTAATTATAGTGGAGAGGAGCAGTTTCAAAGGCGGATTATAAATTTCAAAGATTAATTTGCAGTTGGCGGATAGATTGGTGTAGATGGGTGCAGATCAGTGCTATTTTAGTGAATTTGATGGTATTTTGCACAACCCTATCTCCTGCTATCTTACACCTGTTCTGCATTTTTTTTGGGGGGGGGGGCTAAATTTACACTTCACCTCCTCCGAAAAACTACAATTAATCTCACATTTCTAAATAAAATTACATTGACTTTTCTTTTAGTATGTATGACAAAAACCACTAAAACTAATCCTGATGGTGACACTGAAATAAGAGTAGTGCTATTCTACCCAAACAATTAGATTCACTTTTCAAGTTCAATGGTCAACCAATCAATCACTCTCATGTATTATTTATTTCTTTTATATTTTCTCTAATTATCGACCAATTATTCTACTTACACATCACTAATTCTTGAAAGTGTGTCTAAAAGTAGGCTTGTATATAATTTTTCTTAAAAGAAATAGATAAATATATATTTTGGTTGAAAATAGGACCCAAAATTACTTTTTTTTATTCATATGATTAACGAATATATATGAAAAAAAGACCTACCTATTATGTGAATTATTAAAACAGAAAATTTGGCCAAAACCCCTTCATTGGGCCTTTTCTTTTCATAAACCCACTCACTTAGAGGGGAATTCTTGATGGAAGACACATAAATATATTTCTATTTTTTTTGGTTGACAAACTTGCGCTTCCATATATATCGTTGCTTGTTGCCTCTTTTGTGATCAGTGTCGTTGCTTGTTGCTTCAGCTATGCTTTGGAATTGAGCTACCCACTCAGACCAACCCTTCCCGAGAAGAGCCAAAAGCGAAAGAGTTTTCGTAAGGAAGAAGAAAATTAATGATTTGTGAAACAAGCAAATTTGTGAGTGTGATTGTCGTTATTTTCCTTTATCAATTGTTTTCCAATTTGTAGTAGTGAGAGATTTATCGAATTGCAAAGCAAGAGAATCTTGTCAAATTGCAAATCTTCATTCAATTCAATTTTATCTGAGTTGTTTGTTGATTGTTGTTAATTTGTTTGTGAATTCATAGTGAATGAACTTGTAGAGCTTCCTTTTATTCATACTCAGTTTTTTGTTACTGATGCACTACTCAAGAAAATAGTAAAGTGTTACTCTAGTAGTCAGTAATATGTTATTATAACCAAAGTAACATTTTATTTTTAAACAGAGTAAAATTTTATTATTTACGTCAATTTCGATGGTAATTTTTTTTAAAATGATTTTATAGTCAATTTGGATCTTGTTTGATAAATCTTTATGAGAGGATTCTAAAAATATTAATTTTATTAAAAATCGATATTTAGATCAAAAGTTATATCATTTTAAAAATGGGTTTATAGAATTAAGAAAAATTCAGATGGTTCTATAGCCAGATATAAGGGAAGGTTAGTTGCCAAGGGCTTTCTTCAGACTGAAGGGGTGGACTATCATGAGACTTTTAGCCCTGTGGCTAAGCAACCAACTATCAGAATTCTGTTATGTCTTGCACTACATTTTGAGTGGTCCATCAAGCAGCTTGACATATCTAATGCATTTCTCCATGGTGTTCTTGAAGAAGAAGTTTATATGGTTCAGCCTCCAGGCTTTGTTCAACCAAATCAATCTCAGCTTGTTTGCAAGTTACACAAGGCTCTCTATGGTTTAAAGCAAGCTCCTAGAGCTTGGTTCTCTACCTTCTCCAATTTTCTTCTCACTCATCAATTTGTTCAAAGCCATTGTGACTCGTCTCTTTTTATTAAGAAGACTTCTACTGCTATTACCATTCTTCTCATCTATGTCGATGACATTCTCCTCACAGGAAGTGATCCTCTCTATATTACCTCTCTCATTACACATATGCATACCACCTTTTCCATGAAGGAGCTTGGCTTTGTTAATTACTTCTTGGGTATCTCTGTCATAAAACATGCTTCTGGTTATGTGCTTTCTCAGCAAAAATATGCCTCAGATTTATTGACCAAGGCTGGTATGAGTGACTGCAAAGCTTACTCTTCTCCCATGGCTACTAAGTCTTCTTCCAGTGCTCTTACTGCAGCAGAAGATTGTCTCTTTTCTCAGCCAGCTTTGTACAGAAGTTTGGTCGGAGCTCTTCAATATCTTACCCTTACCAGACTTGATTTAGCTTTTGTGGTTAATCATCTTTGTCAATTCATGCACTCTCCTCTGACTAGCCATTTTACCTCAGTTAAACGATTGCTACGATATCTCAAAGGCACCTTATCTTATGGTCTTCATTTCACTTCTGGTCCTCTTCTTCTCAATGCATATTCAGATTCAGATTGGGCAGGTAATATCCTTGATCGCAGGTCCACCACTGGTTACTGTATCTATCTTGGTCCTAATCTTATCTCTTGGTCTGCCAAAAAGCAACCAATTGTGTCTCGATCATCTTCGGAGGCTGAATATAGAGCTTTAGCCCAAACCTCGGCTGAACTTAGTTGGATTGGAATGTTGCTTGCTGACCTTCATGTTTTTGTTCCTGTGCCTACCCTATGGTGTGACAACTTATCTACCATAGCTATGAGTAACAATCCTGTGTTTCATGCTCGTACTAAACATATTGAGGTGGATTATCATTTTGTTCGCGAAAGGGTTGCATCCAAGAAGCTTCATATCTGTCATATTCCCACTTCAGATCAAGTTGCTGATATCTTTACTAAACCTCTATCTGTTGCTCGGTTTCAATATCTTCAGCTCAAACTCAATGTCCTTCCTAGTCCCTTGAGCTTGCAGGGGTATGATAAGTCACAGCAACCTGCAACAGATATAGCAGCTGCAACAGATACAGAAGCTACAGCAGTTGCATCACATGTGTAATATCCAGCTGTATAGTTTGTTATTTTTGTTATAGGTTGTTAGTTTGTTATAGAGTAACTGTCCAGCATTAACTGTGGTTAGGTAGTTATGGTTAAGAGTCAATTGTAGTGTATAAATATGACTTCATCCTGTACCAATGATATTCATTCAATAAACAATATATTCATTTTCTTTAGTTTTTACACCATAAAACTAACTGGAATTTGCCTTTTGCAGGTACAATTAAACTCAACTCTGATGGATGCTCCAAGGGCAACCCTGGACCAGCTGGTTATGGAGGTCTATTCAAGGATGAGAGAGGAGCTTGGGTTCATGGCTATCATGGAAGACTGGAGGAAGCCACCAGTTTGGAAGCAGAACTTTGGGGAGTGTATAGGGGCCTCACTATCATCCTTGAGAAAGGAATGAGAGACATTGTTATTGAGACTGATTCTATACAAATGGTCAAACTCCTTCATGAAGACTCTAGCCCAACTTTCCAGCATAGGGCCCTCCTTGAGGATTCTAAGTCTTGCTGCAGAGGTGCAAATGCACCATCCAACACATCCTCAGAGATAGAAACAAAGTTGCTGATGGTTTGCCTAATTTAAGGGTGACTCACCTAGAACCTTTTGTTTTTTTGAATGACCCACCTAGTGAGATTGCTAATCTGCTTGTTGCAGATATACTAGGAACATCATCTGTGTAATCAAGGCTTCATGCCTTTACTCTTTGTCCTCTAATTTCCTTTGAATCGAAAAAAAAAAAATAAGCCGAGTGTGACCATCTGGTGTATGTCTCCCTTTCATACTCTTATCCTCCATTTTTTTTTTGGGCAAATTACATAAATAGTCCCTATAGTTTGGGGTTTGTGTTATTTTGATCCCTGACTTTTCAATTGTGACATATTTGACCCTAAATTTTGAATCTTGTTCCAAATAAAGACAATTGAATATATAATTAGATTTTTCAAGGGTAAAATTGTCAATTTGATAAAATATAAACTAATTTGACAAAAATAAATGTCAAACAAATATTTTTGAATTTTTAAAAATTATTTCTACCTACTAAAAATAAAATTATGTAAAATTGATAAATCTTTTAGACATTTATTTATTTTTTTTACCAAATTAATTTTTATTATGTGTTTGGATGATGATCATATAAAATTAATTTTAAAAAATTAATCATGTAATTTTTATTAATTTTGCATAATTTTATCATCAGCGGATAAAAATAATTTTAAAAAAATTAAAAATATTTTTTTGATATTTATTTTTGTCAAATTAGTTTATATTTTATCAAATTGACGATTTTACCCTTGAAAAATCTAATGATATTTTTAATTGTCCTTATTTGGAACAAAATTCAAAATTCAAGGTAAAATGTGTCACAATTGAAAGTCAGGGACTAAAGTGACACAAATTCCAAACTATAAGTTTACTTTTGGGGCTTTATTTTAGACCCACAATGATAAACAAAACTGTTCAACTTGTAAATCTCACAGTGAAGACTATCTTTGCAAAAATCAACTTCATTGGATATCGATGAATATATAAACAAATTATTTTTGTTTTATAAAATGAAAGGTTTAAGTTTAAACTCACAATTACTGTCCATTTTGAAAAAACAAGATGCAATTTATTCATATTATCTAGTAATATCCGATGAAACTAATTTTTTGCATAACTCATCTAAATTGTTAGGATTACGAGATGAACTATTTAGATTATCTTGAAATTCAAAAAATAAAGTTTGGAGGAGTATGAAGGGTTAGAGTATGAAGGGAATTCATTCCCACATGCCTGAGATAACACAAGGCAGAAAGTTCCGTGATAGATTATTAGGGCTTTACGGGCATGTGCTAGGTCGACATGATATGTGTAAGAAAAATGTATTTTTGGAATAAAAAAAAGAAAAAATAAAAACGTTAAAATTATAAATGGTAGTGCTAATTGATAAGATACAAGAGGCAGAGGAGGACTCCAAGAGCTCAGCATTGGACAAGAGCTCAGCATTGGACTGTGATGCTGTTTAAGTCACACCACTGTTATATTAGCAGTTCAGCAAAATGCAGTTTTATGGTCAGTTAGTTAGATAATATGGTTAGTTAGTTAAAAAGTTTGTTTAGTGAGTTTGTTATAGCATTCCTATATATATATACATATCTGTAAAAATGTTGTGTGTGATGAAATAATATTCAAAGATCAATCTTTCTTCATAGTATCAGAGCTGCAATAAAGCTCCAACGAGCAAGTTTTCATCAATGGCAGATTCATCTTCTTTACCATCAAATCTTAATCTTCTCATCTCAAATTTTGGATCATTGGTTACTGTCAAGCTTGATTCTACAAATTTCTTGGTATAGAAGAGTCAAATGCAAAACATGCTCCGTGCTATGAATCTCTTAGGATTTGTCACAGGATTGATTCAATGTCCTGCTTCAGAGATCATGGATTCATCTGAAAAACACTTCCAAATCCAGATTATGCAAAGTGGAAAACAATTGATGCACATCTCTTGAGTTGTTTGACTGCAACACTATCTCCTACTGTGTATTCATCCATTCTCCATCTTCAACACAGTGCTGAGGTATGGAAAGCGCTTGAAAAACGGTTTACATCTTTGTCTAGATCACATATCCATCAACTAAAAAATAAGCTTCAAACTGTCTCAAAGAAAACCTCTTCAATGGAAGAATATCTCTTCAAAATTAAAGAAATTTCAGATCAATTGTCACTAGCCTTTGCACAGGTTGATGATGAGGATTTGGTATTAATGACTTTGAATGGCCTTCCTAGTGAATATGATGCATTCACTACTGCTATTCGAGCCAGATCTGAAGCTATTTCTATGGATGAGCTATACTCATTGTTATGTTCCGAATCTATTCATATTGAGGCTAAGATGAGTAGTTTCAACACCAGCACTGATCTCAATGTTGCCTACACAGCAGCTAAAGGATCTACTCAACAATATCCGTCCTCTGGTTTTAATTCTTAATCTTTTCATTTTGGATCAGAAAGAGGTGGTTATTCACAATCTAGAGGTTGCAACACTTATAGAGGAAGAGGAGGCAGATATATGCAATCTCGAGGAAGGTTCAACAATCGAAATAAAGGTAGATCTGCCTCTTCTCAAGGCTGTCAGATCTGTGGTGGTCTCGGTCATTCAGCTTTGACTGCTGGTACCGTATGGACCCAAATTTTCAACCTAGAACATCACAGACTTCTCAGTCCTATCAGTCCTTCAGTCCTAGTCCTTCTAAAGCCTATACAGCCTCTATAGCTTGTAATTCTGCATCTGCATCAGCTTCAAATGAAACAAGCGTGCCTTGGTACATTGATTCTGCAGCCACCAATCACATGACAAATGATCTTGCAAATTTTTCTCTATATGAAGCCTATCCTGGACACGATCAAGTAACTGTAGGTAATGGTACTTCCTTACCTATTCATCATATTGGACAAGCTCTTTTACCTACTCCTACTTATTCTTTTCATCTTAACAATCTTCTCCATGTTCCTTCCATTTCCTCTAATCTTCTCTCTGTGCATCAGTTGACAAAAGATCACAATTGCATTGTTATTTTTGATGCTCATTCTTTTGTGATTCAGGACAAAGTCACGAAAAAGGTTCTACATAAAGGAGTTAATAACAATGGGCTCTATCAGTTCAGTGCTTCTTCTTCTTCTCCTTCTTCACCACATGCTTATCAATCCTGCTTTTCTACTTCTGATCCACTATGGCATAAAAGGCTAGGCCATATTTCTCATGAAAAATTTCAAAGTTTAGCTTCTCATTTACCTGTTTCTTTTTCTGGCAACAATAAACCTATGCCTTGCATTGATTGTAATATGTCCAAAATACATAGATTGCCTTTCAAATTGTCAAATTCCTCTGTGAATTCTCCTTTTTCTTTAGTTCATAGTGATGTATGGGGCCCTTTTGTTACTACGAATGCCAAATTTCGGTTCTATGTTTTGTTTGTTGATGATTACACTAGATTCACTTGGATATATCCTTTACTTTACAAGAGTGAAGTTTATGCTAAATTTCTTGATTTCAAAAGATATGCTGAAAATCAGTTTACCATTTCCCTCAAAATTTTGAGAACAGATAATGGGTCTGAGTTTGTGAATAAACAAATGGATTCTTATTTGTCTTCTCAAGGCATCATTCATCAAACTAGTTGTCCATACACCCAAGCTCAAAATGGTGTTGCTGAAAGAAAGCACAGGCATGTTACTGAAACTGCCATTGCTCTTCTTCGCTATTCCTCTTTGCCTTTGTCTTTCTGGTTTGATGCAATTGCCACGGCTGTGTTTCTTATTAATCGTATACCCAGTTCTGTTCTTAAAAATGTTTCTCCATTTGAAGCTTTATTTCATTCTGTGCCTGATTACTCTTCACTTAAGGTTTTTGGTTGTCAATGTTTTCCTTGGCTTAAGCCATATATCTCTTATAAACTTCAGTCCAAGTCCATTCCCTGTGTCTACATTGGGTATCATCCTACTATCAAAGGATATAGGTGTCTTGACCCTCTTACTGGTAAAATCTACATCTCTAGACATGTTCTCTTTAATGAGTCATGTTTTCCTTTTTCCTTATCCTCTTCTTCATCTCTTTCTTGTTCTTGTTCTTGTTCTTCTTCTATTCCTTCTTTCTTTTGGTCTTGACCCTCTACTTCTTCAATCTCACCAAATTCAACTTCTCTTTCTCCTAGTTTTCCATCTATTTCCAATTGTCCTCCTTCTGTTCCCATTAATTCTATTATCATTGATCTTCCACCTGTTTCACAGCCATCTGTTGTTCCCAGATCACAACAATCTGCTGCTCCCATATCCACTGTCCAGCCGTCTGCTGCTCCCATCTCTACGGTCTCCCTTAATTCCCATCCTATGACCACACGGTCTAAGGCCAAACTTCCTGTGTGTTTTCAAGCTACATCTGTTTCTAATCTTTCTACTCAGCTTCTCACTTCTGAACCTCGTATTGTCCAAGAAGCTCTTTCAATCTGCTGTCTGGATTAAAGCTATGTAAGAGGAGTTTGATGCTCTTAAACTTCAGGGTACCTGGACTCTTGTTCCCTTGCCTTCTTCTAAATTGGCAATCGGCTGTAAATGGGTTTTTCGCATTAAACGACATTCTGATGGTAGTATTGCCAGGTACAAGGCCCGACTTGTGTCTAAAGGTTATTTGCAACAGGCGGAGATAGACTTTCATGAGACCTTCAGTCCTGTTGCTAAGCAGCCTACTATTCGCATTTTTATTTGCATTGCTCTTCATAATAACTGGCCCATTACTCAGCTTGATATCTCAAATGCATTTCTCCATGGCTCACTTGAATAGGAAGTTTTCATGACTCAACCTCAGGGATTTGTGGATCCATCTTATCCTACTCATGTGTGCAAACTTAAGAAAGCTCTTTATGGCCTTAAACAGGCTCCTCGAGCCTGGTTTTCCACTTTCTAAGCTTTTCTTCTCTCGCAGGGGTTTCATAACAGTCTGTCGGATACTTCCTTGTTTGTCAAACAGACTCCCACCAGTCTTACTCTACTGGTTGTATATGTTGATGACGTACTTTTGACTGGTAGTGACTCTACTATTCTCACTCAACTTCTTCAGCAGATGCACTCAGTCTTTTCTATGAAAGAACTTGGGTCTTTATCCTATTTTCTGGGCATTAATGTCATTGCTCAAGATTCTGGTTATTTGCTATGTCAACAAAAGTATGCTACTGATCTGCTTATTAAAGCTGGAATGGTGGATTGCAAGCCTTGTTCTACACCATTGGCTGTGAAGTCCTCTATCTCTCCTTCCGATGCTCTTCCTTTTGCTCAACCTACTTTATATCGCAGTTTAGTTGGAGGTCTTCAATATCTTACCATTACTCGGCCTGACTTATCTTTGGCTGTTAATCAAGCATGCCAACATATGCATGCTCCTACCAATGCCCATTTTCAACATGTTAAACGTCTCCTTTGTTATGTTAAAGGCACTGTTTCTCATGGATTGAGTTTCACTCCTGGTCCTTTGACTCTTCATGCATTTTCTGACTCCAATTGGGCAGGTGATACTTTGGATAGACGTTCTACATCAGGATACTGTATCTTTTTAGGCCCAAATTTGATCTCTTGGTCTGCTAAAAAGCAGCCTACGGTCTCTCGTTCCTCCACTGAGGCTGAATACCGATCCTTAGCTAATACTGCTGCTGAAGTTAGTTGGCTTCAGCAGTTGCTTAAGGATTTTTTGGTTCCTCCTTCTTCTATCCCCGTTTTATGGTGTGACAACGTATCTACTATGGCTCTTGCTTCAAATCCAGTTTTCCATTCCCGGTCTAAACATATTGAAATAGACTGTCATTTCATTCGCGAGCGCGTTGTTTCCAAACAAATTCTTCTCAAGTATGTTCCTACATCTGATCAATTAGCTGATCTGTTTACCAAACCTTTGTCTGGTTCTCGATTTCATTATCTCAAAGACAAGCTGATGCTCCTTCCTTCTCCCATTAGCTTGCGGAGGGCTGATAAGATACAAGAGGCAGAGGAGGACTCCAAGAGCTCAGCATTGGACAAGAGCTCAGCATTGGACTGTGATGCTGTTTAAGTCACACCACTGTTATATTAGCAGTTCAGCAAAATGCAGTTGTATGGTTAGTTAGTTAGATAATATGGTTAGTTAGTTAGAAAGTTTGTTTAGTGAGTTTGTTATAGCATTCATATATATATATACAGATCTGTAAAAATGTTTTGTGTGTGATGAAATAATATTCAAAGATGGACAAGAGCTCAACATTGGACTGTGATGCTGTTTAAGTCACACCACTATTATATTAGCAGTTCAGCAAAATGCAGTTTTATGGTTAGTTAGTTAGATAATATGGTTAGTTAGTTAGAAAGTTTGTTTAGTGAGTTTGTTATAGCATTCCTATATATATATACAGATCTGTAAAAATGTTTTGTCTGTGATGAAATAATATTCAAAGATCAATCTTTCTTCACTAATAAGTACCCCTAAGATACAAGTAAATGGCAAAAAAATTAAAGAATACCATACATTTTTCATTAAATTCAATATATTTTTACTGAAATTAATACACTTTTTGACATTTTTATATATTTGGGTCTTGTAAACATGTGCTCTAAAGGCAAATGTTATTAAAGCAATAGATGAATTTTACTTTCCTACACTTGCATGGCAAATGTAAGGGTACAATGAAAATTAATTATAATATTTTTGAAGCGTTAATTTTTCATTCATATAGACATAAGTGCTCTTTTTTTTTTTTTTAAGACAAAAATTATTTAACTACTACGTGCAACTAAAAAAATAAAATAAAAAACATTCTATATATATTTTTTAATGGTTCTAATATGGTGAGAATCCGACCAACATTTATGAACATATTGTTGAAAAAAATTTAGTTGCAAAATATTTTTATTTGATTGAATTTTTAGAATTTGTATTTAAAATTTACTTTTAAAAAATTATAATTTTTTAAATATATATTTGAATTTTTAAATATTTTTTATGTTCCAAAAAAAATCATATGAAAATAAGTGTTTGATTTTTTAAAAATTTATTTTTCACCAAACTAAATTTTAATTTTTTAAGAAAAAACATATTAAAAAAATTCAACCAAAAATAAAGGAGGAAAATGCTGCAGAGAAAATAGGATATTTTAGTCTCATTGTAAATATAAAAAATCTTTAATTAAGATAAATTTTAATGTTGTGTTATTTTCTATACAAATAAAAGCAAATGTACTTATTTAATACTTTTTTAATATATAACAAAAGCCTTTATATATTTTTAAAACACTTTGTAACAACCCTGACCTCTGATTAACGTTAATTCATGATCAAATAAGCCTAATCAGTAATTAAGGTGAAATTCTAAATTAATTGCATGTGTGTGTTGCATTATTGTGCTTATATCTGTTTATTGTAGAAAGATCTGTTTGCATTTTTGTTTCTTCTTGCGAATTGAAGGCCTTATCGGCATCCAATCATGAAATTGACTTGATTTATATGTTATTTAGGATTTTTAGAACATTATGGTAAGATTACTTAAAATTCAATTCGAAACGATTAAATTAGAATAATTAATGCCAACTAATTAGCCAACTCCTAATTAAGCATATATAAGGCACCTATTATGCCTCCACTCATTATTTTCCTTCATTTCAACACATCTTTGAGCTACCACACACAAACCAAACGTGAGAGAGGGAGAGAAAGGAGAGATTGAGCTCAACCAAAGAATTTGCTAGAAAATTGAAGGAATTGGACTTAGAAACATAAGGATCAAGCTTCTAGCTCTCTCATTAACAAGCCTAGGTAAGAATTCAACATTTAGATTGAAGAATTATGATGTGTAGGACATGACCTTTAGAGAATTATGTTGGATAATACAAGAATTGAGTTAGAAATGAAGAGAATTGAACCATATCATGCATGCATGCATGCATATATCATGGCATTTTGAGTAGATTTCTAAAGAATTTTCACATACATGTGTCTATCTTGACTTGGTTTTGAGAATTCATCACATTTCTTACCATTTGACCTTAATTGATTATGTTTTGGAAAGCCTAAACTCAAAGTAATTTATGCATGCCATGATCATGGCATATTCATACATTGCAAGTTAGAGTTTTGGTCAATTGGCATGCTTTAGGGCCTTGATTTAGTGAAATGATTTTCAAATCATAGTATTTTACAAGTTTCTAAGTGTTTTCTGGAATTTTGGCCCAAAAAAGATGAGTTTTGAAGTGTGTAATTCAAGTTTGGAGCTTGGAAGTGCAATTTGGAAATTTCAGATTTTGCATGTCCGCTCGAGCGGCAAAATCTACGCTCAAGTGACCACCCTGTGATCTTGCACTTCACGCTCGATCGACCAGAAGTTCGCTTGAGCGAGAAATGCAAGCTCCCAGAAGTTTTCACATGTTGTAGACCGCTTGAGCGACAAAAGTTGTGCACGAGCGGGGACCTCAGTCTCACGCTCGAGTGCCGTCAAGCGACCATCGAGCAGAGATTTCACATAACCAATACTTTTACAGAATTTACAGACCGCTCGAGCAAGGGAATCTGCACTTAAGCGACCCCTCATATGTTTGCATGTCCGCTCGAGTGAGGGAAGTTACGCTCGAGCGTGACCCCTGTTTTCAGCAAGTTTTGTTAAGAGTTCCAAAGTGCATTTTGGCATTCACATTTTATCCTAGGCATTCTTAGACCATGATTAGGACTCAATAAGAGGTTAAGACCTAGAAACACACTAAGGACGAAACAAAAGAAGTCAAGTACCAACCGAGTGTGTGTTTCATTATGTGTTTCTGTTATGTGTGTGTAGGTCACGCGCCACAACTTGTCTGACTTGTCTGTTCTGCAAGTGGAGCCATCTATGAGTAATAACTTTGTAAAGGTATGTTCACGTTAAAGTATTTTCTTATATGATATGACAAGAAATGATCAACTTTCTAAAATGCTATGTTCTGTATCAATGAATGAATGTCCAATTTTTTTATTTTTTTTTGAAAAGTATCCGTGGCATCCTTAGCATGAGGCCCTTGCCCGGGGGTAATAATACCGTGGTCTACAAGTATAAGGCCCTTGCTCGAGAGTAACAATACCGTGGTTTCAAGGCCCTTTCCTGGGGCTAATAATACTGTGGCCTACAAGTATAAGGCCCTTGCTTGAGAGTAACAATACCGTGGTTTCAAGGCCCTTTCCTGGGGGTAATAATACCGTAGCTCAACTATGATACAAGTTTCCTGGTACCGGAGGTTCCTTATGGAACTAACAAGCATGATAATGCTAATGAATGTACCATGTATAATTAAGCATGAACTCTAATTTTTGTGTGTAGTTTGAACAAAAATATGAATATATATCTATTTTTTATGTGAACTCTGATTTCTGAATCTGTTATGGACATCGTTCATTTAAACCCTTTACTCTGTTATTATTCACTGGGCTTTCGCTTACTATTTATATTATATATGTAGGTGAGCAAGTGCATGACCAAGCCTAGGTTGCTGCCTGAAGTGTTTTGTGTCAGCCAACCACTATGCCTCCCGAGGGGGAAGGGGGAAGGGAGGGTTTCCTTTTGAGAAGTCTAATTTGTGAACCCCGTGAAGATGTTTTGTTGGTTGTTTTGCTTCTCTATACGCTGGGCTAGGTCCCTCATGACATTATGTGTATAGTGATACAAGTCTTATGGGAGTTTGACATTATAGAAGTTTAAAACTTATTTGTCTCAAGTATGTCTTCACAGCTCTATGGACCTAGTATTTTGTATAATTGCTTCTGTAACCCTTTATATTTTGTTATTCTGTTAAGAGGTCTTTGGTAATCCGAAGATTACTGGCCGGTTACGTCGCTAAACCTAAAGAGGCGAGTTTGGGTCGTGACACACTTTATACACACTTTTCAATATTAAACAATACATGAGACACTTGTTGGCATTGATTAATTATAAAATATCTCGTTCTATTAATCTGTTAATTTGACCCCATTGACTAGGGAAAAATTATCAGTTAGTCTAGGAGCACCATGTGATCATGTCCCTTACCAATCCCAATTCACTATATCCCTTCATATTTTCCAGTCACTTAATATAAATTTGTAAATCCCACCATTTTTATCAATCACAACACCATTAGGACACCTGTGATGGTACCCTAAGATTGACCATTAATTTCGCTTGATCAAGGGAGTTCAAATGTCATTTCAAAAATTTCGACCGAGGTCAGTACTATCGAACAAATAGAGTAATTTATCCTTGGTTCTATTTATTGAATGACTTTGGCTTATTTCAAATTTAGTGTATACTTAAGGGATTTTTGTTTTGATGATTCGAATCAGTTATTTTGTAAAATTTTTAATACATATTATTTATAAAAGAAAAATTAATTCAATAATTGTAATCTTTTCATTAAATTAACTCTAAAAAAAATTCTTAAAAAAGTTAAAGAAAAAAATTAATTTTACGTGATAAATTACAATATTAGGGAAGGTAAAATGTCAATTAAAAAATGTTTGGGAGTTCTAATTGAGCAACTTCAATATATTCCCAATGATGTGGAATGGACCTACACTTTTCACTCCTCATCCCTCCTCTCTTTGGCAATGGCCTTTTTTTGGCTAAAATAATCGATAAGATAGACTACCAATAGGTCTTAATAGTTGGATTTAATTCCTATCAAGTCCTATTGAAAATAAGTCCTAATAAAATCGTAATTAAAAATAATTTTTTGTTACGATTTTTTGCATGTAACGCTAAAAATTGACAATTAGTGACTTTTTTGTCATGATTTTTATAAATTGTCGCTAAAACTTACAATTAGTGACTTTTTCCGTAACGAATTTTTCAAACTGTTACTGAAAGTTGAAAATTGACGACTTTTTTTGTGATGATTTTTTAAACTGTTGCTAAAACTTATAATTAGTAACACTTTTTATGACAAATTTTTAAATGCAGCTGAAAATTAACAATTAGTGACTTTTTTTTAATAGTGTTAGATGAAAAATGTCATTAATTATTATAGGACCTATTGGACAATAAATCCACCTATTATGACCTACATGTAAGTTACCCTAAAAAAAGAGGGCTAAAATAGATAATAAAACAAAATGTTATATTTAAATCATAATCATTACACTTTTTTTTTTCTCACAACCATCAAATCAACTACAAAAAAAAGAAAAAGAAAAAAACCAACCAACTTTCTAAACACAACTTTTTTAGTCAAACTAAAATAGCCAAAAAGTCAACTAAAATAGTCAGCTTCCAAAACGAGTCCTCTATCTTTCTATTCTCTCTATTTTTCATTTCATTAGAGGTCAAAAAGGGGGGGTGATAACCCAGGGGTGGGTGGAAACCTGGTAAGGGCCCGGGGTTTACGCCCCTAGGTCCTGGGTTCGATTCCCCTCTGGGCCAATCTCCTGGGCGTAGCACAGTTGGTTAGGAGGTTGATCTTAGGATGCCTAATCAGCAGCTTGGTGTGGGTTTAATGCTCCCCCGCTGTGCGAGTCCTGACTTAAGCGGAGCTTGTCTTGGGAGGTCGGGACAAGCTTCCAGGTTGTAGTCTCTTACTCGGAACGGACAACAGGACACCCTGGTGATCTCCTCAAGGGGCGCTGCCTTGGACCTGCGGGAGAGTGGGAGGATTTTCCTGTAACCAAAAAAAAAAAAAAAGGGGTGATGTATTAGGGGATGTAGCACCACTCATAATTTAAATTTGAAAAAATTAGTAAAACATCGCTCTCCACCTTTTGATAGTAGGAAAGATCCAATATATTTTTTCTTATTAGTTAAGATCTCTCAATAATATTTTTAGAAAAATTTTAGCTCATCAAATAGAAATTTCAAATTTTGATGTGACAAATTTTTTTGTAACGAATTGAAATTTCTCTTTGAAGAGCTACAAATTCTTTGTATTGAAATTGCTCTATGCCGATGAAAATATTAAGGGATCCCAACTAGTATGAAATATTGCATGTCATTAATATTATAAAATCTTAATATCAATTTCATTAAACTAAAATCCTCTATGTTTGGTTGGGGGATTTGGAAAGGGAAAGGAAAAATGTGCGTGAAATTCGGTAAAATGTAAATAAATCACTTACTTTTTCTTTTTTCTTTTCTAAATCTCTTTCCGAAAATATGATTGGAGACTCTTTTAGTTAAATGTAAATTTACGTTGTGTTTAATTGGGGAATTTGAAAATGGATTTGGATAGTGAAAAGGAAAAGTGTATAAAATTAGGTAAAATATAGGTATATTTTATTCACATTCCATCTACTTTTTTCTTTTCTTTTCCAAATCTCTTTCTAAATTCTCCAATTAAACACAGCATAAATTTACATTTAACTAAAAGAGCCTCCAATCATGTTTTCGGTTTTTAAGCCTCGTAAAACAAAAATAAATAAATAAGTAAAATAAAATAAAATAAAATAAAAAAACGAAGCCGCACTTCATAAACGCATTATACATAGGGGTTGTGAATTTGAGATATCTCAACAAAATTACTTATTTCTTTTAATTGTAATAAGAAAAATTATTGGTTGCAAACTTGTAACTAATGTTGAGTGATATTACATTCTTTAATATATCACTTTTATTTTTACCTCTACCGAGGTAGAAAGGAAACAAGAGAGAGATAGAGCGAGAAGGCGTGAGGAGTGTGAACCCATGTCACATAATTGGGAGCTATGAAGCATGGACACGCCAGATTTCATGCCGTGGCAGTGTCTGACACGGGGACACGCCGGGGACACGGGGACACGCCGGATGGCGTGTCCCTTTAATTTAATTATTTTTTTTGCAGGGACACGGCGGAGACACGGCGGGGACACGCGTGTCCACCAAATCTGGACACGCGTGTCCAAATCTGGACATAAAGAGCAAAAGAGAAGAGTAGGAGAAGAGTAAAGGTCAAGACACAAACCTGGTCTTCGATCCAGTCGAGTCGCCTGTCAACCTCCATTCAGTCGACCACCGTAAGTCACTCTCTCTCTCTCTCGCCTGTCGACCTCCACCCATGACCTCGACCTCGACCTCGACTCGCCTCGCCTGTCGACCTCCATCCGTAAGTCTCTCTCTCTCGTCCCTGTCTCTCGCTCTCTCTCTCTCGTTCTCGCATCGATCGCGTCTGATCTGATTCATATATACTATATATATATATATAATATATATATATTTATTAGGTTTAATTCATATATAATATACACATATATATTTATTAGGTTTAATATTAATGTATTTATTTGGTATAATATATATATACATGTGTATTTATTTAATATTATTAAAAATATATATTAGGTATAATATATATAATATATATATTTATTTAATATTAATAAAAAGGCATATCTTATATCTTATATAATATGTATATATATAAGATATAATATATACTTATACATATCAATCACAAAAAAATAGTAGGAAAAAAAAATAAATTAATTAATAGAATCATATTTATTTAAAAATATAATAATTAAATAAAATAATTAACTTGTATTAAAATAAAAATATTTATATAAAAAAAAATTGCCGTGTCCCCAGCCGTGTCCGTGTCCCCATTTTTTTAAAAATGCCGTGTCCCGTGTCCGTGTCCGTATGCGTGTCCGTATCCGTGTCCGTGCTTCATAGATTGGGAGTGGATTGAGAGCGCTGAATTAGAGCTCTCAAATATTTTTCAGTTAACATTTTACCTTCATTAAACAAAAATCATAATTTCTCCATTTTTATCCATATTTTAAAAATAAATAACATCTCCATAATATAGTTGAATGGCAAAATTTCTAAAACATCCCTATTGGTATGAAAAGTTATGCGGTACTTATGAGCTAATAAATACCCAATATTCTCATGAACAGGTAAAGCTCCTATCTAAATATAAAGATTCACGTGATCATGTAACTTTTAAAATTATTTATGCATTGATTTATGACCACATAATAATGTTTCCTAGTGATATATGATACAGATAATATTGTTACGAAGATGAATTGCTAGTGAGGGTTTGAGTAGTAGTTTTTTGAAAAAAAATTATAGACAATTTATTCATATTAATAATTAAAATTATAATTTTTTTAATCATTATATAATAATTTTCTGATGTTGATTTCCCCTTTTTTATTTTATCATTGAGAAAGATCTCTTTGTCTCTCGACTTTGGTGTGAACAACCAGAAAGGTTTTTAGTTCATTATTTCTCTTGATGTATTGCATCTACGTGTTTATTCATTTTTGAGTTACTTCACCACAGGTCCATGTTTAAGGTCATGCCCACCAATTGTTTGGTTAAAATTCTCAATGCCTACATGCATGTCAAACTATCCTTTTAAATTTATGCATAACCTTAATAGACCATTCTATTCAGTTCAAATATAAACTTATTAGATCATTATGTTATATAAATAAGTTTATTTTTTTTTACCTTGACTTCCTAAGTTAGATCCCATATACCAATTCTTCATCCTTTAGTAGTACCTGACAACAAATTTTGTAGTGAAAATCTTTTGACTACTTAATGTGAAATTCAATCACAACAGATGTAAGTAGTAACAGTGTTGAATAAACCTGTTCGAATATTTTTGGACTTAAATCTAAGAAGAAAAATTTGTGCTAGTAATTTATTTTTCTCATATAAGCATTGAATAAAGCAATAGCATTCAATAGATGGTTAACCAAGATAATCAATTACATCATTATACAGTCTCATGACACTAATGTCTAAGACACGTTTTACTTTCCGACATTATCAATATAGCTCAGAACCTGGCCAAACTTACAACAGTGAACTATATATATATCATATTCACATTCTTCCAATGTCAACAAACAAATGAGACTCAGGCTCAAATCAAAACACTTCATACTTCCAGTTTGATACACATTTTAGTGCTGTATCAATAAAAAACACTTCAATATAAATAAGCACACATAAAAGTGATGCTAATGGAGTCCATCCCCTATCTCCTCCCAAACAAAATCCGGTTTAGAGGTCCATCCCCTATCTTCCCCTAAACCGTGGAGTACATCCCCTATCTCCTCCCACACAAAACAATGTATGTAAACACATAACATATACAACACACAATCAATACACATAATGTCTGTATTAATTCAACAGTCAAAATTGATGACTTAATCAATGATTAGTTTCAGTTATCCCTAATCCACGTGCAGTGTCTACAACAATCACGACTATCCTCCACCGATAGCCCAAAACAGTTATTTCTAGACTTGAAAATAAATATATCAACAATTCAATAGGCGAGTGATTTAAATTATCCAACTACACCATTTAATCAATAAACTCCCCAATTTCATGAATTTAACCAAATTCCCCAATTCCCTTAAATTAATTATACAAATTAATTAATTAATACAACTAGGGTTTTTTCCCAAAATTATCAAAGTAACCCCAACATATCAATATACCAAAACTTAGAACAAAACTTATAAAAATGGAGTAGGAAATCCCTACCTCGAAGAAAATAACCCGAATGGAGAAGACAGAGATGAATACCCAAATTCCAATGTGCTCCAAATCACCAAATGTTCAGATTAAATGGAAGCCCTCGACTTACTCTATCTTTTTAATAAAGGATCTAAGGTAGAAACTCACTCTAAGTAGATCAAACCTAAGAGAGAAGGTGAGTAGATGGAGAGAAAAGTCGGACCTAGGGTTTTAGAATCAAAAAGAGGATAAAAAACTGATTAAAATCCCGCTGTTGCCCATTTAAACTGGACAGGCTCGCTCGAGCGAAGACTTGGTCGCTCGAGCGACCAGACACACGAAAATCTCGCTCGAGCAAAGAAAAGCTCGCTCAAGCCAACAATGCAATGCTTCAGGTCTGCAACCCAGCAGCACGCTCGAGCGACATAATGCTCGCTCGAGCGAGGAACTCGAAAACAAACACCTCTCTCGCTCGAGCGAAGAAAATCTCGCTCGAGCGAATAAGCACTTCCCTCAGGTCTATACTAGACGCAATCGATCGCTTAAGCAAAGCAAAGCTGGATCGAGCCAGAAGACACATAATACAACCCTCGCTCGAGCGACCAATCCCTGGCTCGAGCGACCAACCCAAAAACTGGACAGCAACACTTGGTTTACAAACCCAACCATCCTGAAACAAACCTGCCCAACACATCCTATAACTCCAAATGAGAAAATAAAGGACGACAACAACAATTACACAAAGACAGAATAAACGGAACCTAAGTCCGGATACAAATCAAATGGGAAAAGACCGAGGTCGCTATAGAGGCCGGAAGTATGAATCTCTTGGATTCAACTCTTTTGTTTAATCATGGTGAATTATTCATGAGACTACTTCACCATATTCACATTCATCTAGTGGCGTAGCTGAAAGAAAAAATAGAACGTTAATTGACTTGACGAATGTTATGCTTATTGATTTAGGTGCTCCCTTAAATCTTTGGAGCGAGGCTATTTTGATAGCTTGCATGTGATAAATAGAGTGCCGCACAAAAAGACTAAAATTGTACCTTATGAGTTGTGGCGAGGGCATAAACCAAATCTAAGTTATTTGAGGGTTTGTGGTTGTTTAGCTTTTATGAGGCTTGCAAATCCTAAACGACCTAAATTGGGTGAACAAGCTACCAGCTGTACTTTTCCTAGGTATGCGTTGCATAGTACAGCTTATAGATTTTTTGATATAGAAAAAAATATTATTTTTGAATCAGGTGATGCTATTTTTCATAAAAGTAAATTTCCTTTCAAATCTAGAAATAATGGAGGTCAAATAATTTCTGAAAATATTTTGTTCATGCTTAGCTCTTCTACTCCATCTCAAGTTTTTTAAGAACAAGAAAATTCTCAAATCCAACCAAGGAGGAGTAAACGAGCTAGAGTTGAAAAAGATTTTGGCCCTGACTATTATCTTTACAATGTGAAAGAAATTTCTCTTACGGTGCAAGAAGCTTTATCATCACCTGATACTATTTTCTGGAGAGAGGCTGTAAATAATGAGATAGATTCACTACTTTCAAATAAAACATGGAAGCTAGTGGATTTACCTCCAGGTTGTAAAACTATTAGGTGTAAATGGGTCCTTCGTAAAAAACTTAAAGCAGATGGAACTATAGATAAATATAAAGCGAGGCTTGTCACTAAAGGTTTTAAGCAATAAGTTGATCTTGATTTCTTTCATACTTTTTCTCTAGTTACTAGAGTTACATTCATTAGACTGTTGATAGCAGTGGCTGCAATTCATGATTTAAAAATTCATCAAATAGATGTGAAAATAACATTTTTAAATGGAGATCTAAATGAGAAGATTTACAAGGACCAACCCAAAGGCTTTGTGGAGCTTGGCCAAGAAAGCAAGGTGTGTAAGCTAACTAAATCCCTTTATGGGTTAAAATAAGCTCCTAAACAGTGACATAAGAAATTTGATTCCTGCATGCTTGAAAATGGCTATAAGACTAATGAATGTGATAAGTGCATATATTATAAAACTTGTGAGAATGCACATGTAATTATTAGCTTATATGTGGATGATCTACTTATCTTTGGCTCTAATTTGCATATTATAAATGAGACTAAAAATATGCTTAATAGCCATGATCTACTTATCTTTGACTGTAATTTGCATATTATAAATGAGACTAAAAATATGCTTAGTAGTCACTTTGATATAAAAGATCTTGGTGAAGCCAATTTTATTTTGGGAATTAAAATTACCAAGACTAATGATGGCATTTTTCTTGAACAATTGCATTATGTTACGAAAATTTTAAAGAAATATAACTTTCTAGACTGTAAACATGTTGCTACTATTTTTTATGCAAGCATACATTTATCTGTTATAACAAATGAACAAGAAGTGATTAATCAAAAGGAATATGGTAGCATGATTGGTAGTTTGAGATATACTACTTATTGTACTAGACCTAACATTGCATATGCTTTTGGAGTACTTAGCAGGTTTACTAGCAAGCCAAGTCGAGATCATTGGCTAGCCATGAGAAGAATTATGAGATATTTATCTAGTACCAAAAATTATGGTTTGTTTTATAACAAGTATCCTGCGATACTTGAGGGATATAGTGATGCCGATTGGAACACTTTGTCAGGTGATTATCCCTCTACCTCGGGTTTTACTTTTACCTTGGGTGGTGGTACTATATGTTAGAAGTCTAAAAAACAGACCACAATTGCTAATTCTTCTATGGAAGCTGAACTTATAGCATTAGCTTCAGCATGTGAGGAAGCAAATTGGTTGAGAGATTTGTTACATGAAATCCCTTTTTGGCAAAAACCAATTCCTCTTGTGTTAATTCGTTGTGATAGCACTGCTGCTATTGGTAGAGTAAACAATCATTTTTATAATGGTAAATCCAAACCTATTCAAAGGAAACACAGTAATGTGAGATCCTATCTGAGTAATGGCATCATAATTGTGAATGATGTAAAATCTTGTGATAATCTTGTGGATCCGTTAACCAAGGCCTTGGCGAGAGATAGGATTTGGAATGCATCGAAGGGGATGGGTTTGAAACCTATAAAATCATAAACCATGTATGAGGATACCCAACCTGGGGACCAAAGATCCTGTAACTAGATTCAATGGGAAGAACGAATCATATGGTGGTTGTAAAAAATGCACTCCTTAATATTTTGTTATCCATCACTATGATGTAAGTGCATTTGTCCTGTAATGTTAGAGGGTTGAGTTTTTATACTCTTAATGAAATTATGTAGCTCTTGTTGAGTGGGGTGTGTAAATTACAGGAACATTCTTGACAGATTTCACCTATGTGAGCATGAAAGTGGGGCCACTTTCTATGAAAACAAAGCTTATTCTCAAATATGCTCATGAAAACTGGGATAGGCACAAGGAAAACTGGGATAGGCACAAGGTCGTAATGTGCTGGCTATTAAAAGCTCATGTCAACACCTGGATTATTATGTGTGAGCAGTAATACTTTATTTTCCATAAGTAGTCATAGTTCAATTCTGAGACCACTACTAACTCTAGAGTAAAGGCTGTTGTTTCACTAATGAAGGTTCAATGCAGAGCACACCTTCATGATGCATACAAGTCTATCTTTGTTTGGTAATTTCTCTTGTCCTTATTGATATTAAAATGAGTAGGGGATTGTTGGACCATTTTCATATCTTATATATATATATATATTGTTCATAAATGGAGATTCATTGTTTTGGTGACCTTTTGTCTTGTTCATGAATGGAGATTAATTGGAGTTCATGAACTTGGTGGTGAGTTAATTTTTTGGAGACTCTCCCTTTTCTCTAGGTTCATGGTCATTATTATTTTTTGATGTAATTTGTAAAGTCCTAGTGGCCTATAAATAGTTCCTCTCATCTACTCTTTTCTACACCAATACACCAACTATTTTCTATATTTGAGAGATTACTAGCAAAGAAGGGTGCTTTTCTTAGTGAAGCTTGGGTTCACCATCTTGTGCAGAGTTGACCTGAACCATACGACAAGTGGTCGGGTTGTTATATCCTGGAGGGGACAAGTCATAGTTTTGTGACTGCTGCATCGGTATTTGGGTTCTTCCTACCGCAGTGAGCATGATCTCCTTAAAGAAAACGAGATATTCGTGCCTCAACCTGATCTAATTGTATCTCATTTTCTTTGCATTATTTATCAATAAAATATAATTTTTCTGGTATTTTCACCAACATTATATATTAACAATGAATAGTATTAAATTGATATAATTTAACAATATTGTTTCAATGGTTCTTTCACTGAATTCTTACTTTAATTACAATCCATTCATTATTATTTTCTTGTTCTATTCGATGAGATTATATTTTTACGTTTAGTTATTCATTGTGCCAAATATAGTAAATAAGAAATAACAATGTTAAATTATCACCTACTAACCCCATATTGATATAGAATTGTGATTCCCATCTTATTTTGAATAGGTGATGAGAGGGAAATTTACATCAAACTATTGGACAGGCTAAATCAACTTGACACTTTGAATTGGACCTTACTAAATTAGTATGACCTTTGAGTTGGATCTTGCTAAATTAGCATAGTTCTTTAAGTGAGATCTTGCTAATTGAGCATGGCCCTTTGAGTTGTACCTTGCTAATTGTGCATGGCCCTTTGTTTTGGACCTTACTAAATTAGTATGTGTGATGACCCCATCACGTATAATAATTAGTATTTAATTAATTAAGGAAATTTGAATTTTAATTGTTCATTATTGTGGTTCAATTTCGGATTTATGGGACTTATTCGGTCAATTTCGTATACAATTTGATTAAGGATTTATGTTGAAATTAGAAATTAAAAGCTTAAATGGCTTAAGAAAGTGAAATTGAAAGTTCAGTATAGTAAAATTAAGATTATATTAATTGGGTCCGAATTGGAATTCATTAAGTTATGAGGATTGGGAATTAAGATTATTATGAATTAACTTTATTTATGAGGTGTTCAACTTGAGTATGCCCTTTCATTGGAGTCACCTTGATAAACACATGGTCGCCCACTTCATATTCTCTCTCTCTTATTCGAACATCGGCATAACGTTTCTGACAACTCTATGCGGCTTTCAACCGTTTCTGAATCAACTTAACTTTTTTTGTCGTCTCTTGCACAATTTCAGGTCCCAACAAAGGTCTGTCACCTACCTCGACCCAATAGATTGGAGATCGACATTTTCTTCTATACAAAGTCTCATACGGAGACATACCGAGACTCAAATGATAGCTGTTATTATACACAAACTTGGCCAGTGGAAAATAAGCCTCCCAATTTCCTTGGAAATCCAAAACACACATATCCATAATCATTTACTCTGCACGTAGGTCTTAATGACCATCTCATGTGAATATGGGTCTATATGACCAACTACTCTGCACATATGTCTTAATGACCATCTCATGTGCATATAGGTCCATATGACCAACAACTCTGCATGTGGGTCTTTATGACTAGTTTGATCTGTTAGCTAATGGATATACCACGTATGACTGTTTACAAATCTGAATATGTATATGAATCTATTTCTGATCTAAATTCTTATTTTTGAATATTTTATGGGACATCATTCATTAAAACCTTTACTTTGTTGTTATTCACTAGGCTCCAGCTCATTGTATTATTTATGTATGTAGGTGATCAGACAAGTGACCAGGTCTAGAGCTTCTACCTGGACTCTGTCTTGTCAGCCAGCCTATGTGCCTCCCTTGGAGGTTCCAGATATGTCAAGTGGGCATGGGTATATGATTAAAGTTTACGTTTTTGTTTTCTTGTTTTGGTTAAACAAGTTTTTGTTTGTTTTGTAAATAAAGCCAAGTTCCCTTTTTGTTTTATTTGTATAAATGTGATGACGTAAGGGTGATATATGATATATGTATATAAAGTTTAAAATTTTTCTATCCCATATATGTTTACATAGCTCAATGGACATTGTATATTTGTTAGTTGCTTCCGCTAGCCCCTAATAATTTGATTTCTGTTTAAGAGGCCTTCGGTAATCTACGAATTACTGGATGGTTACGATATTAAATCTAAAAGGGCTGGTTTGGGTCATGATAATATGGTCCTTAGCCTTGGGATGACATGTAGACTTGTTGACTAGAAGGTTAGTATCGAGCTACGAATGTTCGACTGAACAAACGATGCGTGAATGTCAACCAGGCAAACGGAGTAACCATGTCGGCAAGGTGGAACGACCCTGTTTAGGTCATTGACTGGAGTGAAAAACTTAATGGAAAGATGAACTGGGCAAACTTAGCATGGTCTTGGTGTTGAGTTTCAACTCGGTGGTATTATCTAAAGTTTGTAAGATTCAATCGAGGCAGTTACACATTTGACGTGCAATCGGGTTAGAATCTTGAGTTAGCTCAGTTGCTAACCTGGGAGTTAGGTTTATTCACTTGAATTTAGGTGATAATGGTGTTAATGTGTAACGCCCTCAAAATAATACATAAAACCCATTGTTTGACATGCACAATATACGAGGAATAAACACCTTTCCATTTATCAGGGTAGTTCTTACAAAAGTATTACATGTTGACAACAAAAGTAAACGCCTTATGGGCTTACAACTTTCCAAGCCAACACTTGGTTATAAGAAATGAGTACTAAATCATATACACATTAAGCCCTTGGTTTGAATTTACATGTAATACATTAAAAGGAAGCAAAACAACAAAAAGGTCTGTCTGCCTCTAGCCTCCCAAGCTATGTCCTCGGAGGTGGCATGCTACCTGTACCTGAAAATGATGTCCCATATAGGGTGAGCCACAGCCCAGTAGAAATACACTAAACCAGCTATAAACAATGACTAAAAGATTAGCAATTGGTAGATGGTCAACACTTATACATCCATTCATATCACATTACAATTCCATGGCAATCATGTCCATGTTACATTTCATTTTCCATCTTTTATTCAACTTTGAGTTTGAAAACAAGGCTCAGAACCTGGCCAAATAACGTTATGAGATTACAACTCATCTTTAAAATACTTTCAAAATTCATAGTGGATACATATTTTGGTGCTGTATCAATAACATATAAACCACTTCCATACTTCACAATTGATAATGATATACATTTTAGTGCTATATCAAATCAAATCAAATACTTCCATAATCCACAATTGATACACATTGTAGTGTTGTATCAATGTCAAACAGAATCCGGTTTAGAGGTCCATCCCCTATCTTTCCCTCCTCCTAAACTATGGAGTATATCCCCTATCTCCTCCCACACACATAATGTATATATACACAGATCATATACATAATCGATCAATACGTAAGGTTAATGCATTATTCCAACTTTCATATTCGATAACACATTCAATTGATCAGTTTTAGTTTGCCTAATTATCATACATTATCTACAACAATCAAGACTATCCTCTACCGATAGCCCAAAGCAGTTATTTCTAAACAGAAAATAAATGCACCAAATGGATATATTATCAACATTTTACCTAGGTGAGCGATTAAATGAATCCAACTACACCATTTACTCCCATATCTTTCCAATTTGATTATTCTCAATTCAATTCCTCATTTCTCAAAATTAATTACACAAATTAATTTATCCAATTAATTAGGGCACTTTCCCATAATTAACACAACAACCCTAAGGTTTCATTTTCTTCAATGGTTCAACATAAATCTCATTTTTCTATGTCAAACATGCATATAGGTTTATATAAATAAAACCCCCATCTTTTGTAAAATTACACAAAGGCCTAAACTTTCCCGAAATTACACAACAATCCCCAACATATCAAAATGCTAAAATTCAAAGAGAAAGCTCATAAAAAGGAGTAGGATATCCCTACCTCGAAGTTAAAGCTCAAACGGAGATGAAGACCAAAATCCAACGTGCTCCAAATCCCAAGTTTTTCAGATTAAAACGAAGCCCTCAACCCACTCTATCTTTTTAACAAAGGACTTAGGATAGATTCACACTACAGGGAGATGAAAACCTAGAGAGAAGACAAGTTTAGAGAGAGAGAGAGAGTTGGCTCTAGGGTTTGTAAAAAGAAAGGAGATGAAAAAGTGATGTTTAACCCGCTGCTGTCTGCTGATATACAACAGGCTCGTTCAAGCGAAGACTTGGTCGCTCGAGCGACCAGACACAAGAAACTCTCGCTCGAGCCAACAATGTGATGCTTCAGGTCTGCAACCCAGAAGCACGCTCGAGCGACAGACTCGGGGTCTTGTTTTGGGCCGAATTTTATTGTAATTCCTTCATTTTGAATGAGCAACCAAGGATCTTGTGGTGATAGCTTTACTCTTTTCCTTGATAGAGTGTTAGCGGTTGGGAGCATTTGGGCATGTGGTAATGGAAGCTTTGGGTAGGTATGTTGTCGCTGTGGTTGTTGTTGTTCTTGTCTCATAGCTCCAGTGAGTGGTATGAATCGAGGGAAGTCCGCGACCCTTTCTTTGTGTCCTTGTTGATTCGAATGTCCTTAGCATTCCTAGAGTCGAGAAGGTATTCCAAGTTTGGATGTGGTCAGCGAGTTGGTGCTATGTTTCCTTGGTTGGTTGGGAGGTCTTCCTTAGTACCGTGTTTTCCATTTGACTTGTCAGTTTTGTTTCGGCATTGTTTAATTTTGAGGACGAAATTTCCTAAGGTGGGGAGGTTGTGATGACCGGTTCGAAAGCCGTCTTGTTTCTTCGGAGTTATGTTGGGCAAGTTGTTGTTGAAAATTCTTTCTTTATGTATTTTTGGTCGCATCGTTTCTCTTTCAAGTTTTCACTCGTTTCGGAGGGTGCAGGATAGGGGCCGCACGTACGGAAGGTCAGGTCGTACGTGCAGGAAGCAGGGCAGAGGGTTGGATGCACACTGTCTGAAAGGCAGGTGCGTGAGTGGAGGTGCAGAAGTGGGAGCCGCACATGCGGGAGGCCGCTCCGCATGTGCGGGAGAGAGCGCAGCACGTGCGGCCAGACGCATGCTCATTCTCGTTTTTCGTACTTTTCAGCTATATTTTGCACTTTTGGTCCCTTTCCTCTCATTTACTGATATATCACTCTCTCTCTACAATATTTTCTCTCTTTTTCTCTCATCTCTCTCTACCCAAACCCTCAAAATCTTGTATCTTCTTTGATCTCAAGAAATCCATTGAGATTTTGGTGCTACTCCCTTATACCAAATGATGAGCGTGTCGAGGGCTTCGTTTTGACCGGTGGAGATCGTATTCCGGCGAGGTTGATTTTTGAGCTTTTTCACCTCTTCTCTCTTGAGGTAGGGATTTCCTTGATTCTTTTCAATACCTCTATTATAGATAGACATGTGGTAGATTCTTATTGCATAAAAACCATGTGGTGTGGATTTATTTTCGAAAATCATGGTAGAGGACATAATATTTGGGTGTTGAGACTGAAATTTCATGAGATGGGTTGATGTTGGGTTAAATTTGGGGTGTAATTCAATATATTCATGATTAGAGAGATACAACCCTAATTTTTAATAATAATACTCATTGATAAAAAGGGTTTTAATTGTGGGTTAAGCATGTCATGAACATAGGGATTTAAGTGATGAATTTATCATGCTTTGAATTAAGAAATTTGATTATTTGTTTGATAATAACTTGTGATTAAACCGAGTTTTCATGAATTTTGGTATTTAAACTTGTGTTGGATTGATTACATTTAAATGTGATGATTCGATAAGTTGTTAATGGTCAAAAAGGGAATTTAATCATGAGATTAGAATAATATTGGGTTACACTTTCGTTAAGTAGAAATTGAGTAAATTATGGTTGTGTAATCCATTTTTGGATTTTCCTTGTCTAAATGATGGAAATCGAGTGGTGGATGGAATAGTTAGTGTGTTGAAAATTGGAGAATTTTGGAAATAAATATCAAAAGAAAAAGTAATGATAACTTTCTTTTAATTGAGAAAAGAACGTCAAGTAATAGATGAAACCTTGGAGTGGTGTTGTTATTGGCCTAAAACCCATGAGAATTGGTCAATGGTACTTTGTGCATTCAATACATTTTGGCTTAAAGGTTTTATTCTTAGTCATTGGTGGATGATGACATTGTTGTGTTGTTTAGTTGTGTATGTATTACACTTGTTGGTTGTACTTATTCATGTTGTGATGGTTGAGACTGTGTGTGTTGCGCTGAGAATGAGAGGTACCATTACCTTCTAGCTAGCGCCTGGAGAATTGGCTGCGCTAAGAATCAGCAGTGCCATTCCCTTTCAACTAACGCCTGGAGAATTGGCTGTGTGTGTTGCGCTAAGATTCAGAGGTACCATTCCCTTCCAACTAGCGCCTGGAGAATTGGTAGAGGTACCATTCCCTTCTAGCTGGTGTCTGGTAAATTGGCAAGTTATGGTGGAGAGATGTATCATTGGCTTACTGTGCTTTTTGGCAAGTAGAGCGGAGATTATTTATTATTGTTGTCTTATTTGGTTATGTGTGTTACGTGCTATGATGAACATGATTCGGTGAGGTCAAATTGTCTTATGTGATGGATAGATGTGCCTGTGTGTATTTGAACGTGCTAGAGAGTGGCTGAGGGGAAACTCTTACCATGAACTATTTGTTAGAGATGTCTTGTTAAATTTGAACTTAAGATTGAGAATACGATAAACGTGTGGAAAAAGGACTTGGGTTTGTATCGGATTATTAATAGTGTGAAGAAATTGGACTTGGTGAATGTGCTTTCAAAAGAAATAAAATGGCTATTATGTGGTGTTTTGTCACAAATGGAAAATGTGGTCATCGTATAATAATTGTTTTAATGGGAAATAGGTAGTAAAAACGAACCTTGGTGTTGTTGAAATAACTGAATGCTTTCGAGAAAAGTATTTATGTATGTATATTTTGGTTAGGAAAATGTCACATTATTTATATGTTATGAGACTAGCATTCATGATCATAACCATCTGTGAATTGTTATTGTTGAGGATCATGTTGAGATCCCTACTAGACTATATATTCATCCCACGTTGTTAATCTTTTTCAGGTGAATATGAGGATGTGCTACAAGGTCACAGACCTTCCTTATTTGTTGGCCACGGGGCCTTTTATGAGTAGGCTTAATGCCATTGGTGAAAAAGGGTTAAACCCTTTCTCTTGATTTAGATGATGTAAGCCTACGGGCAATTTATTTAAATGTAAATTCATGTTGCATTCATTTTATATTCGAATGAGAGAATTTATTCTTATCTATTCCTTGTATATATAATGAGCTTATATACGCTAACTCGTAAATTGAATTTATAACAATGGCTTTGGTAAATGGAAATCCGTGTAATGAAAAGTGGGGCGTGACAACTTGGTATCAGAGCGAGCTGGGTTTGAATACCTTGGGCTCGTGGGAAGTGGTTTTTACCACAAGGGGGTTTACTATGCTTAGTGAGGACGTTGCATATAGTTAGGATAAGCGTTAGGACTTATATGTTGCATTTTTGTGAGCATGGGATTAAGTTTCTTGGATAGTACTTGTGGCTGGTGAACTTGCTTTGAGGTCATGTTGGAAACACGCCTGATCAACGTGGTTTCTAATAGGAATTCCTTGGGAGTTTCGGGACGAGTAGCTATCCTTGCGGACTTGATTCGATTATGTGTTTAGATGTTTAAATTGTTTATATGCCTTATGAATTGTAAGTTTTGGGAGTTAAGTGTGTATTGTAGCTTGATGGTAGTGATTGTGTGCCTCTGGGAGGCTGTTGTGATGTGCACTAAGTTGATTTGTTTTGGAATCTTATAGGATGTCTACATGAGGGAATAGAGGATGGATGAGTAGTAGGGGTGTCGGTAGGGGCATGGCGGTTGCCCTAGCACCTGTCGTTGCAGCATCGTCTGTTGGTGAGGAAGTTACACACGAGGTTGTGAGAGCGGTGCAAGACGCTCTAGCTCGCAATGAGGGAGACAATGGGCGTACCCTCAAGCTTACAAAGGAGTTTCTTCGCTCCAATCCACCAGAGTTTTTGAGGGAGGAAAGACCGCTGGAAGTCGAGAGTTGGTTAGAACAGATTACCAAGACTCTTGCTATGCTCAGAGTCGAGGACGAGGGGTTGAGGGTTTCTTTGGCGACCTTCCAATTAAAAGAAAGTGCGAATTATTGGTGGAAGTATGTGAAGGGTACCGTAGGTGCCACGCGGGTTGCGTTTACCGAGGCCTTCTTGGCCAAGAATTTCCCTCTTTCTGCTCAGGAAAGGTTGAGGGAACAGTTCGTTGAGTTGCGCCAGGATGCTATTCATTTGGCTCAGTTTGAGATGAGGTTCACTAGTACGTCGAGGTTTGCTCCAGAGTTGGTGGCAACAGAGGAGCATCATTGTTACGAGTTTAAAAGGCGGTTACGTAATGGTATCCGAGAGAAGGTAGTTGGATCTATGTGGAGGAATTATTTTTCTTTAGTTCAGGCGGCGGCCCATGTGGAGGTGTAGACACCCCATTTTTGACCGTCCTCAAGACTTGGACGTCACCGTTTGAACACTCGGTGATTATCCATGTTTGTGTTCGTTTGGAGTTCCCGGAAGTCTCGGCTCACGCGCCTTGCCTCAGGATCCCCGAACTCGACCGTTTAGTGTCTGGTTTCACACCAAACACTTGTGTTTTGCCTTGGAAGGGCAGGGAATGCCTTGTGAGGCATCCCCACACACCACCGGCAGTGGCTAGAGGCCACCGGCTAGTATTTTTCTGCCATCGGCACTATTTGTTGCAGGTCGGCACATTTTATTGCCGGTCGGCATATTTTGTTGCCAGTCGGCACTCTTTTTTGTCGAAATGACATTTTTGGGCAGCCGACCACTGTTCATCCACTTTATGGAGATATTTTGTGCCAGCTGTGATAGCTGGCACCAACTCTGTCTCCCTCCATACACGTGTATGGAGGGATCTCCCTCTAGCCAAGCTTGTTGTATAAGCTTTGCAAGAGGGAGTCCTATAAGAGAGGGGCTTTCCTCTTGGATCTAGGTTAGACTTTAGCAACCAAAAACCAGAGCTTTGAGATATAGATACACTCTATCTCTATATCTCCCTCTCCCCCCTCCTTTGTGTGTGTTTCCTTGGCCTAAAGGTGATTTGTTTTTACCTTTACTTTTTGCACCATTACACACACTATTTACACCTTACTCCGAGATTGAGGGACTTGGGGGTTGTTCTTGAGTTCTCTCTCTGTGACCTGGTTCTTGATCAAAAGAAGAGGGGACTAGACCATTTGTTCTTCAAAGGTTCTTCAAGGGTGAGCATTTTGATTTATATCTCCCCAAACTTGCAATAGTTTTTTTAACTATCTTACTTCTGTTTTTGGGGGCTGTTTTTTTAATGTAGTTCAAACATCTTTTTGGTTGATTATACATGTTGGCTTGGGGGTTAGTGATAGTAAGTGCTCCTTTGTTGTGCCTTAAACTTTGGGCCTATGTTCGCTCGCTTGTATTGTCATGCTTGGTTCTGTCCACTACTTTGGCATCTTTTGTGCCACGGTTTTGGGCGCCGGGACCAAGGGTCTGTCCCTTTATGGCTTTAAAGCCTCATTGCTGAAAATGCTCATTCCATGTTGGTGTTCGCAACGGTGCTTCATTAAGCCTCGTAGCATGTTAATCCCATTCCCAAATTAGGTCCATGTTTGAGTCATATTCTGCATCTTGTATGCTTGGCCATTATACATTTGTTCATGTTGATTTGCTAATGCTTGTTGTGCTTAATCATCTTGCGTATCATTTGCATTTTAGCCATTTTTCCATAACACTGCATTGCATATTGCTTGGTATTGGGTGTCAAACCAAGTGGTGGGAATTAAGGGAACATTCATACTTCAAGTGAGTGTAATGTGGCCTCGAATTCCCGGTCACCGGGCCTTTGACACCGAACCATGCAATGATAAGGCTTTCGGATCTCATTTTGTTTGTTGCATGACATCCTCTAGCATTAAGTGGCAAATTTGATCCCTTGGGTTCATCATGCACCATTGATGGGCTCAAAGGATCGAAGGTCATGCTTTTTGAGTATCAAAAACATTGATAATAAGCACAACCATTGCCCACATGTACCTGAAGAACCCC
>NW_021029869.1:204627-237054 GCF_004153795.1 Camellia sinensis | reverse complement strand
AATTGGACTGGTCCCTACATCATCAAAGCTATCTGGTCAGGCGGAGCTGTGGTTCTGATGGACTTAGATGGCTTAGAATTCTCTCAACCGATGGGGAGACCGTTGATATTGTATCTTTCGGTAACTGAGACCACCATGGGCTGCATGCTCGCACAGGAGTCGGAAGACAAAGTGGAAAGGGCTATCTATTATCTGAGCAAGAAGATGCTGGATTACGAGACCCGCTATACACCGCTGGAGAAGGCTTGTTTGGCCTTGGTATGGGCAACCAGGAAGTTGCGGCACTACCTGTTAGCCCACTCTGTAATGTTGGTTTCGCGTTTGGATCCCATCAAATATCTTTTCGAGAAACCAGCACTTACGGGTAGGCTAGCTCGTTGGCTGCTGTTGCTCTCCGAATTTGATTTGGAGTATGTAACGCGCAAGTCAGTAAAAGGGAGAGCGGTAGCGGAGTTCCTTGCCGACCACCCGGTTGAGGGGGATGAAGCGGTTGAGTACTTATTCCCAGATGAAGCCATTCTGCACATCGAAGATGAAACTTGGACGATGTACTTTGACGGAGCGTCAAACCAGTATGGGTATGGGATAGAGGTGTTGCTGATAGCGCCTGACGATTCCCGTATCCCTTTAGCATTCAAGCTCCAGTTCAGAGTCTCAAACAATGAAGCAGAGTATGAGGCATGTATTGCTAGTCTGGAAGCAGCCCTGGAACTAGGGGTAAGACGGTTGGACGTCATTGGGGACTCGAACCTTGTTGTGTCTCAAGCAAAAGGAGACTGGAAGGTCAAGGAGGAAAGGATGATAATTTACCACCAAACCTTGGATTTGTTAATTCCTCGGTTCGAGAAGCTAAATTTCACCCACCTCGTAAGAGAGAACAACAGGTTTGCAGATTCACTAGCAACTCTATCTTCCATGATAGACATCCCGTCCGGAGTCCGGATGCGTCCAGTCATCATTGATCAGAAGTTTGCACCAGCATACGAGTCGATTTCTGCCATAGATGAGGCACAAGACGACAACCCCTGGTACTACGACATTTGGAACTTCTTGGAAAAGGAGACGTATCCACTAGGGGCAAATGCCATGGATAAGAGGGCCATCAGAAGAATGGTTGTTCAGTTTATCATCTGCGGGGTAAGCTGTACAAAAGGGGTCATCTGGGAATGCATAAGCTCTGTGTAGAAGCTGAAGAGTCGAAGCGCCTGATGGAGGCCATCCACGGAGGGGAGTGCGGTGCACATATGAATGGAGTAATGCTGGCCAGAAAGATCCTCAGACAGGGCTACTACTGGTCAACCATGGAGGAGGATTGTATCGGCTTTGTTCGGCGATGCCACAAATGCCAGATCCATGCAAACCGTATGAACATCCCACCGTCCAAGCTGTACAACATGACTTCCCCGTGGCCGTTTTCCGTTTGGGGGATTGATGTGATCGGAGCTGTTACCCCGAAGGGGTCAAACGGACATGAGTATATCCTGGTAGCGATAGATTATTTCACAAAGTGGGTCGAGGCCCAATCATATGCGGTGTTGAAGGCATCGCACGTCGCAAAGTTCATCAGAAACAACATCATCTGTCGCTACGGGGTGCCAAACAAGATTATTTCGGATAACGGATCCCACTTCAAGAAAGAAGTGGTTGATTTGTTGGAGAGGTATAACGTGGCTTTTCATAAGTCATCTACATACCGGCCGCAAACCAACGGAGCAGTTGAGGCCGCCAACAAGAACATCAAGCACATACTGCGGAAGATGGTAGAGACCTACCGGGATTGGCCAAATAAATTGCTGTTTGCTCTGTGGGGCTACAGGACTTCAATTAGAACTTCTACCGGAGCGACTCCGTATTCTTTGGTCTATGGAATGGAGGCCGTTCTACCCATCAAAATTGAAGTTCCGTCTTTACGGGTATTGGCAGCAGAGCAGATTCGAGGAACTCATGCTCTTTGACGAGAGAAGGCTGAAAGCACTGTACCACGTCCAAAGTTATCAGCGCAGATTGCTCGGGCTTTTAACAAGAAGGTTAAGTCCAGGAAATCTAAAGAAGGCGGATTTTAGGGTACTCAAGGACAACCGAGCTCCCATCCACGACCCAAGGGGCAAGTTCAGACCCAATTGGACTGGTCCCTACATCATCAAAGCTATTTGGTCAGGCGGAGCTGTGGTTCTGATGGACTTAGATGGCTTAGAATTCTCTCAACCGATCAACATGGACAAGTTGAAGAAATATTATCCTTGAGAGGCTCGCTAGGCCGAAAAACCGAAAGGGCGACCTAGGCAAAAGTTAGAGCACAAAAAATTAGAAAATATGAAAACTGAGCTCGCGAGGCTGAAAACCCGCAAAGGGCGGCCTTGGCAAAAGTTAGAGCGCAAAAGGAGAGCGAAAATACTCGAGCGAACCTAAGCCGGAACTACGTGAGGCTTGATTCCCATGTTTGGGATACGTAGGCAGCTTCATCCTGAAGTTCAGCTATAACACTTCCCCGATCAACTTTGTCCATTTGATCATCTCAGTCATCTTTGTCCATCAGCATCCGTTGGAATCTCCAGTGCAGTGCCACTCAGACTAGGGGCAACTTTCCGTTGCTATGCAGTGCTGCGGCGCTCTTCAGACTAGGGGCAACTTTCCAATTGCAGGGATCCGGGGTTGTGCATCTCAGTGACAGATCTCAGGCGTGTCCAGTTCTGGTCCATATCGAAAATATCTTTGAAAAGTTTTAATAAAAGATAACTTTGTTCAAGTAATCTTTTTACAACTTTGACCATTTTTGGACCAAAGCGGAAAATTTTCAGTACCACAACTTTCAATTTCATTGATTTCCAAACAGAGTGCTCCTGCTCTTATGTACAATCGAAGTTGCTTTTTTTATTATTACATTCATAAAGAAAACTTGAAATTACTAATAAAGTAATAAATCTGGGGCATAGTCAAGTCAGGTGCTCCTGCGCCCCCTCCCAGAGCTAGTCGAAGCCTCTGATGCCAAGCTGGGCCCAATCTGTGCTTCTTCGTTGAGCCAATCCACGCATTCGTCAGACAAAGTGCAACTAAAAGTAGAAACGGGGGCCAGGAGTTCCCTCATCCTCCATGCGGTGGCCTGCCAAGCGAGCTGTGCGCCTCGGGCTGGGAATGCAGTAGGATATTCTATCCCCTCTGGCGGGTAGGTCTGATCATGGCCGAATTGGCGTCGAATCCGAAATGGGAAGTAGAATACACAGTGAGTGAGACCAACCAGTTGAATCCCAGTCTGCCGAGGCATGTTATAACTCATTGCCGGAAGGTTCAGCCAAGGGCACCGCCAAGCAATACGGTCTGCGGACAAGTGGCACATCCAAGTGAACCACCATTCCTCATCCAAGGCATTGACTAGACGATGCCGAAAGAAGTAGCCGCGAGCTGAATATGCTGGGCAGGAGTCCACCACTTGCAGTTTGTCCATCAACCATACCTGGGGAGGGATGAAAAATGAGAGAGCAAAGAATAGAGAGATGTACGAGGAGAGAGAAGTGAGAATGGGGTTTTTGTGAGAAAAAGATTGAGCTTGAGGGCCGAGTGATGTGAGCAATACATAAATGCGAGATTGGGTGGGAAACATTACCTGTAGCAGTAGTGGACTCCCTGCCAATCTAGTCGTCTCATGACGATAGAAGGCGTCTAAGCCCATTAGCGTCTCGGCCAGAGTCATGACAATACAGCTCTTACCCTCCCTCAAGCCTTGGGCAACCTCAATCAACCGGAAGCTAGCCCCTCCGGAGCTTGAGACGAATAGAAAATGGGACAGCATGCACAAGCAGAGGGCATGTCGCCGGAAGCCTTGCCAGTGATGGTTGTTGCGATCACCAGCATCAGAAAATCGGTTGGCCAAACTCGGAATGTCCAGCATCCCGTCACAAATTAGGGACCGGGCGTCACGCATGCTCAGTCCACACATGTGCCCTAAGGATTGGGCATGACCAAAATTAAGTTGGGGCAGGAGCTCCTCGTCGCGCTCGGACTCCATTAAGGCTCGAAAGTCTTCAAAGGTGGGACATATCTCTTGCCCGGCGAAGCTAAAGACGTGTGTCACCGGATTCCAAAACCTTGCCACGGCATGAAGAAACGGGAGGTGCAATGGGGTGCGACCCAGAGTGAATAGTGCATTTATGCCAAAACCCCGGAAATTCACTTTTTCCGAGCCATCCAAGCTGGCAATCCAAGCTGTGAGATTTTGAGCAAGAAACTCTTCCATTGGAGCAAATCAGTGTGAAAATGAGAAAAACTACGAAGCTGGGATCTTTTGTAGGAGATAAGGTTGAGTGGGGGACAGGTGTCAACATTCTGGTGGTCCCCTCACTAAGTGCCGGCCGGCCAAAAAACTCTGCCGACCGGCCATATCATTTTGCCGACTAAACAGGTTCATGGCCGGTAGCCATTCCTTGCAGCCGGTGGTCCCTACACTAAGCCGGTGGGCTTCCTTCTAGTTTTCTGAGCTGTTGGGGAACTTCACCACCTCCAACCCCTCCCCGGCAATCGGTTCTTGCGGAGTCACGCCGGTCTGCTTGTCGAGTTTTTGAACATTTGCTTATCGAGTTGTATTTTGCCCTCTTTGAGCTCTTAATTTGTTTATCGAGTTGTACTCACACTTGTTTGGTTGCATCGTGTCTTTGTTTTGCTTATCGAGTTGTAAGTCGGTTCACTACCTGATTATTACGATGCAAATTTCCAAAGTAAAATTCGTTCACATTGTGGTGTGATACCTTGCGATGCGATGCACAGAAAGTCCACAAATGCAACATCTTTTGAACAAAATGAATCGTTTCATTTCCATCACATGTTCTGCAAATTTCATTACCTGCGTAGACCGCATGTTTTGATTGCGTAGACCGCATTACTAGTAAAAAAGGAAAGTAAAGCATAGAGTGGCAAGGTAGCAAAGTATCAGAATTGATACCAGTGAAACTCCCCTTGCGGTTAACGCACCTTCCGCATCTTTGTTCGGGTCAACCACGTTGTTGGACGCCTTCACAATACGGGAAAGCACACATTTGAAACGTGAACCTTCGAGTTGACCTCAGGCCACAACTTCTGCGAGCAACGCTCGGTGCGTGCGAAGAATGTCCCACCCCGTATCCTTTTCATGCTTTGTGAACTCCGCAAATTGTTTCGATTATGCTGTGTAATAGTACATTCCTTTACTTGCGTAGACCGCATGATTTATCAATTTCATTACCTGCGTAGACCGCATGTTTTGCTTGCGTAGACCGCATGATTTATCAATTTCATTACCTGCGTAGACCGCATGTTTTGCTTGCGTAGACCGCACGATTTATCAATTTCATTACCTGCGTAGACCGCATGTTTTGTTTGCGTAGACCGCATCTTTATTAATTTCATTACCTGCGTAGACCGCATGTTTTGATTGCATAGACCGCACCTTTATTAATTGCATTACCTGCGTAGACCGCATGTTTGTAATCATTTCCTTACTTGCGTAGACCGCATGTTAATTACATTACTTGCGTAGACCGCATGTTTATAATCATTTCCTTACTTGCGTAGACCGCATGTTAATTACATTACCAGCGTAGACCACATGCTCCACTTACATGTTCGTATTTCCACAGCATTGTTATGCTCCCCACTTGCTTTGCGCTGTCACGCATTTCGAGTACACTACTATGCATGTTGCTAACGATATTGTACCTGTTAAGTTTGTTTTCTTTTCAGGCACAATATTGTATGTACGGTTCATTTGAGGCTGGTGCAACCAGACGAGCCGCACAGGTATTGTATCCTCCGAGTGAGACGTATTGAGAATTGCATAATTCTCTTACATCCTTTCTGCATTGTAGTGTAGTTTGGTGTATGCTAGCTTAAAATTGTCGCATGTGTGTGCTTCATTACAGTTTCCTTTGCATAATCACAAGTTATGTCCGTCTCTGTGCATTGTTTTGCATTTCGCCCTTGCCTTCGGGCGCATATCTTGTTTGTCTTGCATGTTTGTCTGAGTCTTCGGCCTTGTCAAAAATGGGTCGTCTCTAGGCTTTGACATTCACTCACAAACATGAGTTGAATTGTTCCAAGTCTTGCAAACTAGTCTATACTTACATTGTGCACATTACATAGTAAAGCTAGTTTAATAACTAGAATAAGAACACATAATGTTTATAAAAAATCATATCATGATTAGTAAAGGCCGATCTTTGATTGGGCAAGCGGGAGTGCTAAATTCATGACCTTCCCCACTCGTACCCAAGTTTCCGAGTCGAGGTAACTTTGGTGATAACAGACACGTGGCTTTCAGCACGAGTTAGGGTTTCTTAAATTTTTCCAAAAATAAAATATTTAGGTGGCAACTCTGTAATTTGGCAAAATAGTCCAATTTTGGCATTATTTGATTTAAAATCGATTTTTCAAAAAGATTTTTCGGATTTGAACTCTTTGGTGTTTATCAGTTTCACATTGCATTTGTGAGATTAGATTCAGAACCGCAGGAGTCCAAATTGTGAGGCCTTTCTTTCAAACCTTCCGAAAGGGGGGTGTGAAAAATGTGACGACCGGTTCGAAAACCGTCTTGTTTCTTCGGAGTTATGTTGGGCAAGTTGTTGTTGAAAATTATTCTTTATATATTTCCGGTCGCATCGTTTCTCTTACAAGTTTTCACTCGTTTCAGAGGGTGCAGTATAGGGGCTGCACGTACGGGAGATCAAGTCGTACGTGTGGGAAGCAGGGTAGAGGGTTGGATGCACACTATCTAAAAGGCAGGTGCGTGAGTGGAGGTGCGGGGGAGACCGCATGTGCAGGGGTGGGAGCTGCACGTGTAGGAGGCCGCTCCGCACGTGCGGTAGAGGGCACCGCACGTGCGGCCAGACGCGTGCTCAGCCTCGTTTTTTGTGCTTTTTAGCAATATTTTGCACTTTTGGCCCGTTTCCTCTCATTTGCAGATATGTCACTCTCTCTCTACAATATTTTCTCTCTTTTTCTCTTATCTCTCCCTACCCAAACCTTCAAAATCTTGTATCTTCTTTGATCTCAAGAAATCTGTTGAGATTTTGGTGCTAGTCCCTTATACCAATATGATGAGCATGTCGGGTGCTTCGTTTTGACCGGTGGAGATCATATTCCGACGATATTGATTTTTGAGCTTTTTCTCCTCTTCTCTCTTGAGATAGGGATTTCCTTGATTCTTTTCAATACCTCTATTATAGATAGACATGTGGTAGATTCTTATTGCATAAAAACCATGTGGTGTGGATTTATTTTCGAAAATCATGGTAGAGGACATAATATTTGGGTGTTGAGACTGAAATTTCATGAGAAGGGTTGATGTTGGGTTAAATTTGGGGTGAGTCTCAATATATTCATGATTAAAGAGATACAACCCTAATTTTTAATAATAATACTCATTGATAAAAAGGGTTTTAATTGTGGGTTAAGCATGTCATGAACATAGGGATTTAAGTGATGAATTTATCATGCTTTGAATTAAGAAATTTGATTATTTGTTTGATAATAACTTGTGATTAAACCGAGTTTTCATGAATTTTGGTATTTAAACTTGTGTTGGATTGATTACGTTTAAATGTGATGATTCGATAAGTTGTTAATGGTCAAAAAGGGAATTTAATCATGAGATTAGAATAATATTGGGTTACACTTTCGTTAAGTAGAAATTGAGTAAATTATGGTTGTGTAATCCATGTTTGGATTTTCCTTGTCTAAATGATGGAAATCGAGTTGTGGATGGTATAGTCAATGTGTTGAAAATTGAAGAATTTTGGAAATAAATATCATAAGAAGAAGTAATGATAACTTTCTTTTAATTGAGAAAAGAACGTCAAGTAATAGATGAAACCTTGGAGTGGTGTTGTTATTGGCTTAAAACCCATGAGAATTGGTTAATGGTACTTTGTGCATTCAATACATTTTGGCTTAAAGGTTTTGTCCTTGGTCATCGGAGGAGAATGACATTGTTGTGTTGTTTAGTTATGTGTATGTATTACACTTGTTGGTTGTACTTATTCATGTTGTGATGGTTGAGACTGTGTGTGTTGCGCTGAGAATGAGAGGTACCATTACCTTCCAGCTAGCGCCTGGAGAATTGGCTGCGCTGAGAATCAGCAGTGCCATTCCCTTTCAGCTAATGCCTGGAAAATTGGCTGTGTGTGTTGCGCTGAGATTCAGAGGTACCATTCCCTTCCAACTAGCGCCTGGAGAATTGGTAGAGGTACCATTCCCTTCTAGCTGGTGTCTGGTAAATTGGCAAGTTATGGTGGAGAGATGTATCATTGGCTTACTGTGCTTTTTGGCAAGTAGAGCGGAGATTATTTATTATTGTTGTCTTATTTGGTTATGTGTGTTACGTGCTATGATGAACATGATTCGGTGAGGTCAAATTGTCTTATGTGATGGATAGATGTGCCTGTGTGTATTTGAACGTGCTAGAGAGTGGCTGAGGGGAAACTCTTACCATGAACTATTTGTTAGAGATGTCTTGTTAAATTTGAACTTAAGATTGAGAATACGATAAATGTGTGGAAAAAGGACTTGGGTTTGTATCGGATTATTAATAGTGTTAAAAAATTGGACTTGGTGAATGTGCTTTCAAAAGAAATAAAATGGCTATTATGTGGTGTTTTGTCACAAATGGAAAATGTGGTCATCGTATAATAATTGTTTTAATGGGAAATAGGTAGTAAAAACAAACCTTGGTGTTGTTGAAATAACTGAATGTTTTCGAGAAAAGTATTTATGTATGTATATTTTGGTTAGGAAAATGTCACATTATTTATATGTTATGAGACTAGCATTCATGATCATAATTTAAATGTAAATTCATGTTGCATTCATTTTATATTCGAATGAGAGAATTTATTCTTATCTATTCCTTGTATATATAATGAGCTTATATACGCTAACTCGTAAATTGAATTTATAACAATGGCTTTGGTAAATGGAAATCCGTGTAATGAAAAGTGGGGCGTGACAACTTGGTATCAGAGCGAGCTGGGTTTGAATACCTTGGGCTCGTGGGAAGTGGTTTTTACCACAAGGGGGTTTACTATGCTTAGTGAGGACGTTGCATATAGTTAGGATAAGCGTTAGGACTTATATGTTGCATTTTTGTGAGCATGGGATTAAGTTTCTTGGATAGTACTTGTGGCTGGTGAACTTGCTTTGAGGTCATGTTGGAAACACGCCTGATCAACGTGGTTTCTAATAGGAATTCCTTGGGAGTTTCGGGACGAGTAGCTATCCTTGCGGACTTGATTCGATTATGTGTTTAGATGTTTAAATTGTTTATATGCCTTATGAATTGTAAGTTTTGGGAGTTAAGTGTGTATTGTAGCTTGATGGTAGTGATTGTGTGCCTCTGGGAGGCTGTTGCGATGTGCACTAAGTTGATTTGTTTTGGAATCTTATAGGATGTCTACACGAGGGAATAGAGGACGGATGAGTAGTAGGGGTGTCGGTAGGGGCATGGCGGTTGCCCTAGCACCTGTCATTGCAGCATCGTCTGTTGGCGAGGAAGTTGCACGCGAGGTTGTGAGAGTGGTGCAAGACGCTCTAGCTCGCAATGAGGGAGACAATGGGCGTACCCTCAAGCTTACAAAGAAGTTTCTTTACTCCAATCCACCGGAGTTTTTAAGGGAGGCAAGACCGCTAGAAGTCGAGAGTTGGTTAGAACAGATTACCAAGACTCTTGATATGCTCAGAGTCGAGGACAAGGAGTTGAGGGTTTCTTTGGCGACCTTCCAATTAAAAGAAGATGCGAATTATTGGTGGAAGTATGTGAAGGGTACCGTAGGTGCCACGTGGGTTACGTTTACCGAGGCCTTCTTGGCCAAGTATTTCCCTCTTCCTGCTCAGGAAAGGTTGAGGGAACAGTTCGTTGAGTTGCGCCAGGATGCTATTCATTTGGCTCAGTTTGAGATTAGGTTCACTAGTACGTCGAGGTTTGCTCCAGAGTTGGTGGCAACAGAGGAGCATCATTGTTACGAGTTTGAAAGGCGATTACGTAATGGTATCCGAGAGAAGGTAGTTGGATCTATGTGGAGGAATTATTTTGCTTTAGTTCAGGCGGCGGCCCATGTGGAGGCCATGGTTAGCATCGTTGGTCGAGTTAGAGAGGAGGCCATTTCGGCGACTCCTACGGTTCATAAGCACTCTAGGCCTAGTAGCCCTGTTTGGTAGGGCTTATTTCCAGCTTATTTCAGCTTTTAGCTTAATTTCAGCTATTTTGATGTGTTTGGTTCAACTTAACAATACAGCTTATAGCTTTTTGTAAGTCAAAAATCAACTTATTCTTTGAGTGGGGGAGGAGAAGCTTAATTTATAAGTCAAAAATCAGCTTATGTTCACAGTTATAAGCTATAAGCTATAATCGCTTTCTTACAGCTTTACCAAACGGGGCCAGTAAGAGGTGGAGGCGAGCGTATGCTCACTCCCAAACTCACTCCTTGACTTTGTCGAGGGTTTCGAACTCGTCCGTTGGGGAATCCAGTGAGGTTCAGGCTCCAAATCAGGTTCAGAGTTAGGAGACTGTTGTTTGTTTTAATTAGGGTCCTGTTAAACATTTTTGCCCTTTGCGTGTGAATTCTTTGGGTGTTTCATAATCTAGTCAGACTCTGTCCCATCTGTCCAGTTGGGGACATTATCGGTACCAAACCCGAGGAGGCTAGGCTTTGGAAGCTTCGCGAGGGTCGACTTTTAAACTAGCGCAGTAGTATCACCCTTGAAAGGGACTTTTGTTTTAGAGATCTATATTATTTATTGTGAAGCTTTTATCATTGATCGGTGTGCTGTGGGGTGCTAAGGCACCGTGCTTATGTGTTGTATATGTATTGATGTTTGTTTACCCTCATGTGTTGGACATGCAGTGAATCTTGAACACTCTCTTTTATATATGTGTAATGAAAAGTTGTTACAGGTAATGATGATCCTAGTGTTGTTGTATATTAGATGTTGAACTTTGTGATGGTCATGCGACGGCCTTTGATTCTTCATTAGTTTGGAAATTGTTCGTGGAGAATGAGAAGTCTATGGAAATTTTGTGACTAGCGTAGTGTATTTATGAGGGCCAAAATTTTAAAGCTTTTATAGTGTTAAGTTTAAGAAAATGTGAGACCTTAGAGTTTTGTGAGGATTGGGGAAGTGATGTAGGAATGTCTAAGGGAGTGTGAGATCCATATATTGGCATAGTGAGGGTGAGCCTAGGGTGTGTCGCTTAGTGTCTTGAATTGTTGAATTGTGAGTTCCTTGTGGTCCTATCGACCGTGAATGGGGTTAGCGTTGTGCCATGGTTAGTTATGAATTAGTTGTGTTACTAAATTTTGAGTAGAGTAGGGAGCAGGAAAAGAATTTCATGGGTAGATACTTGAAGTATTACTAGAGTGATGAATGGTTTATGTTCTCAAGTAACGAGTGTACCATTGGTAAGAATTGTCTTGGGTGACCAGGATCGTATGATTGCCATTGACCTCTTCGGTCTTGTGTTGAATATAAGAGCGTGCTTGCCACCTAGGCCTGTGAGTTGAATTCTTATGGCAGCAATAGTGGAGTAGTCTATTTTGGGGAAGCTGAGAAAACCCTAGGAGTATATTGAAACGGTGTTTGAAAACATGCCTCTGGGCAAATGGGGCGGGAGAAGAATGTAAATGTTTGAAGGCCAGGAGCGGAAACTCTTGGGCACCTAATCAGCCAATCGGTAATTAAGGTGGGTGACACATAGTCACTTTAGAATGGGCTAGATGTGGGTGGTGAAGTTGAACCTTTGGAAATTTAGCACAAATTTAGCTAAAAGGCGGTGTTATACCGTGGGTTGTGTTTGGGGTGTTGAGCCTTGCGTATGTGTGTAGCTACCGATGTGCGCTTTCTGTGTAAGTTTTTGAAACCCCTAAATCGGAGTAAAGTGATAGCTATTTGGGGTGTTTGGTTAATGTTTGTTTCAAATTGTTGTTGTTATGGAAATGTAATTGTCGCATTTCGAGATCGCTATAAGTGTGTTAGATGTGATTGGGTGATTGTCGGGATTCACTGGTTATTTGTTGAGAAAATAAAGTGGAAGATAATTGTTAGCTTTTGAAAACTTTCATGTCACTTCTATTTTAACTAAAACCCGTGGAATGAGATTTTAAGGTTTGTTTTGAGAAACTAATTACAAAATAGATTGGTTTTACCCGAAAATTATAACACGAATCTTTCGTTGGAAAACAGTATGAATTTAAGTGATTTTTTGAAGGAAGGTATAAATGAGGAAAAGAGTTTTCATTTAAGATGATATAAGCAATTTTCATTGAAACAAGTTTATGTGCCCTTTTGTTACCTTGTGTGGATGGTAAGTTGCATAGTAAATATAATGTAATTGGCCAAACGGAATGATATGATTGTGGTAATCTATGTTTATGGCAATGTGGAAATGTTAATTAACATTGTGGAAATGTTATGTTATGTTGGTTGTGGCATCACCGTCTGGGTGATGGGCGTTATTGGGTGACGGTAGAGGCTCACTGGTTGTTATGTGAGAATGGAATTGGAAATAAATAAAATTTGGGTTTTACTTGAAAGGCAGAAAATGTATTTTGGCTAATGATCGGTGTGAGTTTTGAACAACTTTGAGAAAATGTTTTTTATGTAAAAGAAATGATTTTTACCAAGAATTGAGAAAAAGATGAAATTTTCGTTTGGGAATGAGTTGTTAATTATTGTACCCTTATATGTAACCACTTTAATTGTATTGCTAAATCTGGAATTTTGTATATTCGGTTGTGTGGATCGATTGGAGTTGTTAGGGCTTGTTAGGTTGGGGTCTTGTTTTGGGCCGAATTTTATTGTAATTCCTTCATTTTGAATGAGCAACCAAGGATCTTGTGGTGATAGCTTTATTCTTTTCCTTGATAGAGTGTTAGCGGTAAGGAGCATTTGGGCATGTGGTAATGGAAGCTTTGGGTAGGTATGTTGTCGCTGTGGTTGTTGTTGTTCTTGTCTCATAACTCCAGTGAGTGGTATGAATCGAGGGAAGTCGGCGACCCTTTCTTTATGTCCTTGTTGATTCGAGTGTCCTTAGCATTCCTAGAGTCGAGAAGGTATTCCAAGTTTGGATGTGGTCAGCGAGTTGGTGCTATGTTTCCTTGGTTGGTTGGGAGGTCTTCCTTAGTATCGTGTTTTCCATTTGACTTGTCAGTTTTGTTTCGGCATTGTTTAATTTTGAGGACGAAATTTCCTAAGGTGGGGAGGTTGTGATGACCGGTTCGAAAGCCGTCTTGTTTCTTCGGAGTTATGTTGGGCAAGTTGTTGTTGAAAATTCTTTCTTTATGTATTTTTGGTCGCAATGTTTCTCTTTCAAGTTTTCACTCGTTTCGGAGGGTGCAGGATAGGGGCTGCACGTACGGAAGGTCAGGCCGTACGTACAGGAAGTAGAGCAGAGGGTTGGATGCACACTGTCTGAAAGGCAAGTGCGTGAGTGGAGGTGCAGAGGTGGGAGCCGCACATGCGGGAGGCCGCTCCGCACGTGCGAGAGAGAGCGCAGCATGTGCGGCCAGACGCATGCTCATCCTCGTTTTTCGTACTTTTCAGCTATATTTTGCACTTTTGGTCCCTTTCCTCTCATTTACTGATATATCACTCTCTCTCTACAATATTTTCTCTCATCTCTCTCTACCCAAACCCTCAAAATCTTGTATCTTCTTTGATCTCAAGAAATCTGTTAAGATTTTGGTGCTAGTCCCTTATACCAAAATGATGACCGTGTCAGGGGCTTTATTTTGACCGGTGGAGATCGTATTCCTGCGATGTTGATTTTTGAGCTTTTTCTCCTCTTCTCTCTTGAGATAGGGATTTCCTTGATTCTTTTCAATACCTCTATCATAGATAGACATGCGGTAGATTCTTATAGCATAAAAACCATGTGGTGTGGATTTATTTTCGAAAATCATGGTAGAGGACATAATATTTGGGTGTTGAGACTGAAATTTCATGAGATGGGTTGATGTTGGGTTAAATTTGGGGTGTGATTCAATATATTCATGATTAGAGAGATACAACCCTAATTTTTAATAATAATGCTCATTGATAAAAAAAGGGTTTTAATTGTGGGTTAAGCATGTCATGAACATAGGGATTTAAGTGATGAATTTATCATGCTTTTAATTAAGAAATTTGATTATTTGTTTGATAATAACTTGTGATTAAACCGAGTTTTCATGAATTTTGGTATTTAAACTTGTGTTGGATTGATTACAATTAAATGTGATGATTCGATAAGTTGTTAATGGTCAAAAAGGGAATTTAATCATGAGATTAGAATAAAATTGGGTTACACTTTCGTTAAGTAGAAATTGAGTAATGGTTGTGTAATCCATGTTTGGATTTTTCTTGTCTAAATGATGGAAATCGAGTTGTGGATGGTATAGTCAGTGTGTTGAAAATTGAAGAATTTTGGAAATAAATATCAAAAGAAGAAGTAATGATAACTTTCTTTTAATTGAGAAAAGAACGTCAAGTAATAGATGAAACCTTGGAGTGGTGTTGTTATTGGCTTAAAACCCGTGAGAATTGGTTAATGGTACTTTGTGCATTCAATACGTTTTGGCTTAAAGGTTTTGTCCTTGGTCATCGGTGGAGAATGACATTGTTGTGTTGTTTAGTTGTGTGTATGTATTACACTTGTTGGTTGTACTTATTCATGTTGTGATGGTTGAGACTGTGTGTGTTGCGCTAAGAATCAGAGGTATCATTACCTTCCAACTAGCGCCTGGAGAATTGGCTGCGCTGAAAATCAGCGGTGCCATTCCCTTCCAGCTAACGCTTGGAGAATTGGATGTGTGTGTTGCGCTGAAAATCAGAGGTACCATTCCCTTCCAGCTAGCGCCTGGAGAATTGGCAAGGGTACCATTTCCTTTTGGCTGGTGTCTGGTAAATTGGCATGTTATGGTGGAGAGATGTATCATTGGCTTACTGTGCTTTTTGGCAAGTAGAGCGGAGATTATTTATTATTGTTGTCTTATTTGGTTATGTGTGTTACATGCTATGATGATCATGATTCGGTGAGGTCAAATTGTCTTATGTGATGGGTAGATGTGCCTGTGTGTATTTGAACGTGCTAGAGAGTGGCTGAGGGGAAACTCTTACCATGAACTATTTGTTAGAGATGTCTTGTTAAATTTGAACTTAAGATTGAGAATACGATAAACGTGTGGAAAAAGGACTTGGGTTTGTACCAGATTATTAATAGTGTGAACAAATCGGACTTGGTGAATGTGCTTTCAAAAGAAATAAAATGGCTATTATGTGGTGTTTTGTCACAAATGGAAAATGTGGTCATCGTATAATAATTGTTTTAATAGGAAATGGGTAGTAAAAACGAACCTTGGTGTTATTGAAATAACTGAATGTTTTCGAGAAAAGTATTCATGTATGTATATTTTGGTTAGGAAAATGTCACATTATTTATATGTTATGAGACTAGCATTCATGATCATAGTTATCCGTAAATTGTTATTGTTGAGGATCATGTTGAGATCCCTACTAGACTATATGTTCATCCCACGTTGTTAATCTTTTTCAGGTGAATATCAGGATATGCTACAACGTCACGGACCTTCCTTATTTGTTGGCCACGGGGCCTTTTATGAGTAGGCGAAATGCCATTGGTGAAAAAGGGTTAAACTCTTTCTCTTGATTTAGATGATGTAAGCCTATGGGCAATTTATTTAAATGTAAATTCATGTTGCATTCATTTTATATTCGAATGAGAGAATTTATTCTTATGTATTCCTTGTATATGTAATGAGCTTCTGTACGCTAGCTCTGAAATTGAATTTATAACAATGGCTCTGTTAAATGGAAATTTGTGTAATAAAAAGTGGGGCGTGACGAAAAAAGGCAAGCTACAACCGTGAACACTGGTGCCGCCCATAACCTCCATCTTTGTCTTTCTCTCAAACTTTGCAATGACGAACTCTGAGATCAGCGATGAACAAACCACCGAAAAATTGAGATTGACGACCAACTTCAAGATCACTATTTGGTACACTCTCTCTTCTCTATTTCTCGTGGAATTGAATGTTGCTTTTTGATTTTGTTTTTCAAAAACGATTTTGATCTTCTTGTGATTTGGTGGTTGTAGACTAGAAATGTAAGATTGGGTGCAGTAGTTTGGGGGTTGTTGAGTAGCGAACGAGATGAATTCAAGATAGAAGGAAGTTGGGGCGATGTAGGCTGGGTGATGAGTTTGGGGTTAGGGTTTAGTTGAATTTGCAGATCAGAGAGAGAGAGAGAGAGAGAGAGAGAGGGACTAAGGTAGGGCTGACCAAGGAATCAGTGAAATCTGTAATCCGATCCGGTAGGTTTGGATTGGTTTTTTAAATCTGTGGTTTGGTTCCGGATTGAAAAATTAAAAATTCGTAGGTCACAGATCGATTCCGGATTGAACCCCACGGTTCCAGATTGGAATCGATTTGAACCATATACGAATGGCCTATATTTATATTATATATCCTCCTGCATAGTATCTTCTCTTATTCCATATAAAACCTAAACCCACACCTAAGCCCACATAGTATCTTCTTTTATTGCTTTTGTTTGTTAGTTTTTAGTTTTAATTTGTAATGGTCTAAATACTTATGACGAAACCAGTTTTCTTATGGTTATTTAAATTCTAAAACAGTATGTCGCTATTATGAAAAGATATGTTGCTATTATGGAACTAATATGATGCTATGTTTACGTTTTTATGAAATTAAAATGTTCTATATTTATTTATTTTTTGGTTATTTAATTATATAAATTCGTGGTCCTAAACCGATCCAATCCATATTAAAATGGATTGGTTCGAATTGGTTCCACGATTTAAACGGATTGGTTCCGGGTTTGAATTCTAGATTTTCAAGCTTGGATTTGGGTTTGGGTTTGGATTTGGATCTGGATCTGGATCTTGGATTTGGTTGTTGGGTCAAGTATTACAAATAATATTTTTTATGCAAGTGGTTGTCACCTGGCATTTTCTATTTAAATTTTGATGGAAATTAAGGTTTGGAGTAAATTGAAAAAGTTTAATAACATTGAGGATTCGTTTAGGAAGTTGGTTAGTTTTTTAGCTTTTTAGATTTTTGGTTATTTTAATCTGGGGCTAAAAAATCTCATTTGGGAAGGGTTTTTTTATTTTTTGACTTTTTGTAAGAGAAAGAATGTAATAATTATGGGTTAGATGTGATATTTTGTCTTATTGAGATAAAAAATCTATTTTATTTTTTATGATTATTTTAAACAAAAAAATCTCAAACTTTTACTTTTCAAAAGAGCTCTAAAAGTTAAAGTAAAAAAAATAAATTTAAAAGATTAAAATAAAAAAATGTTCAAACACAAAGTGTAATTTATCCATTATTTTAACTTATTGAGAAACTAGACCTAAAAATAATAACTCCAACCACCACGGCTTGCGCTGTCCTATCATATGGCAAAGACTTGAGAGGACTCCAGCATAGGGGTGGACATGGTTCGAATTGGATCGAATTGAAATAAAATTATGATCAATTTATTATTTACGGTTCTTAAAAAATTGAAACCAATCAAATCCGTTTAAATCATGAAATCAATCCAAACCAATCCATTTAAGCACGGATTGAATCGGTTTAGGACCACGGATTCACATAATTAAATAACAAAAAAATATATATATAACGCTTTAATTTCATAAAAACATAAATATAGCGCTATATTAGTTCCACAATAACAACATGTTTTTCTATAATAGCGACATACTGTTTTAAAATTTAAACAACCCTAAGAAAATTAGTTTCACTATAAAAATTTAGATCATTATAAATTAAAACTAAAAATTAACAAACAAAAGTAATAAAACAAGATATTATATGGGTTTAGGTTTGAGTTTAGGTTTTATATAGAATAAGAGAAGATACTATGAGGGAGGATGTATAATAAAAATATAGACTATTTGCATACGGTCCGGATCGGTTCTAATCCGGAACCGTAGAGTTTAATCCGGAACCAATCCGTGGATTACGGATTTTTAATTCTTCAATCCGAAACCGAACTACGGATTCAAGAAACCAATCCAAACCTATCGGATTGAACTGAACTGGATCGGATTACAAATTTCACGAATTCTTTGCTCAGTCCTACTCCGGCATGACTTCTTTGAGCACGAGGCCCACAGTTATGTGATCAATGTGAGTGAAAATCTGTTACATTACACTCTCTCTCATTGGTGGTGAATGAGTGAGAGGTCCGACATTCATTTTTAAAAGAAGGAATTATTTAACAGGAATGTTAAGAATATTAAATTTTTTATCAAATATTTTATATGAAATGAATCTCATATAAGTGTGTAGTTTGCATATATATATATATATATATATGAATCATTTATTGGTAAAAAATTTAGACTCTCTAATATTTTCCATTATCTAATAGTGTAGCATATATTAAAAAAATATAAAAATGTAAGAAAGTGTGGGTGGGATTGTACCTCATAATTTTTTATTTATATTTTATCACAAAATAATGTATTTATAATTGTTTTTCTTCTATTCTACTATTAAGTAATTCTCCTTTTTAGAAAGAACCAATCAATGGAAATTGTGAGGTTACACACTCATTGATAGTCAACAAATTTGACCGAAAACACTAGGCACGGGTCTCGCTGGGTTACTTTCATTGAAAAATAATAATAATTTGCTTGTTTTTATTTTTTAAAAAATACTTTTTAAAAAAATTTATTTTCTTATTTTTTGTATTTTTTTGTTTTTACTGAATTTTTTTAACATTTTAAATAAATTTTTTTACTTTTTAGACACACCTAACATAAATACACCTAAAAAGTAAAAAAAATGATAAAAAAACTTTTAAAAATTCACTAAATACCAAAAATATAAAAAAATATATAAGAATTCAGTACATTTTTTTTGTATTTTTATGTATTTATTAATTTTTTAAAATATTTTTCATAAATTTTTCACTTTTTAGACACATTTAAGTAAAGTGCATCTGAAAAAGTAAAAAAAAAATGTTTAAAATTTTATAAATATTCACTAAAAACAAAAAAATACGAAAACCAAAAAACTTAATTTTTAAAAACCTTCATCCAGAAAACTGTAATTGTAGTGGTGGTCCCAGCCAACATTTTCAACTCTTTTCATTCATCAATTAAGGGTTGGTTTGGGAAGTGGGTTGGCTTTTTAACTTTTTAATTATTTTAGTCTGTGGTTAAAAAGTCTCGTTTAGAAAGGTGTACGGGAAAGAAATAAACCTTCTCGTATAATCCTGTTGATCAAGATTGCACTCCTCCGTACGTCGTCGCTTTACTCCCTGAAAACACAAATGTGAGCTAACCGACGGGGATACCTCTTCGATGCCTAAGTCAGCAAAATAGACAAATAGACAAAAGCTCTGTGTATTCGGGAATCAAAGTTGTGCTACCTTTCCATAGGTGATATTTGTGAGCTTTTATAGGTTCCGTGTGGAACAATCCTAGTAGGACTTTTACTCCTCCATGTAGAGTCCTCCTTGGAGTCACATTCCTGAAAGATAATGCTTATCTTTCAACACCCTCTTCACTGCTTAGATCAAGTGAGATGGGTTTTCCATGGTCGGACTCTAATACGACCGAGGTAAGCATGGCGATGCTGAGCCGCAGAGTAAACCGAACTATCCTTAGTCCGGTTCATCCTTTCACTGCCCTTACCTCAGTTCCTCCTGCACAACCCGTGGTATGCCTAAATCGAGCTAACTTTTAGCAAAGTTTTGACCGAGCTAATTATACTACGCCATGCCTGGTATAACTTTTTAGTATGGTGACCGAGCTAACCGTAGACTCTTTGAGACCAGAGTAATTTCATGGCCATTTTACTCAGCCCTTCGTACTGTGGCCCATAGCGGCCCATTACCCAGCTTGGCTCAATTTTCATATAAATTACCCTCTCAATTGCCCCTTAATTCCATCTGTGCAGCATGATAGAGATTACCTTGTCTACCAGCTGAGCTAAAAAACTTTAATCTTACTACCGAGCTAAGCTTTTAAGCTTTTCCAGCCGAGCTAAAAACTCTTTAGCCTTTCCAGCCGCGCTAAAAACCTTTAGTCTCTCGACCGAACTAAGTTCATATCGGGCTACCGATTGGTACGGTTACAAAACGTCTCTTCAGTCGTACTGAGACTAAACCGCTTCCCATTCCTAGGACACGTGGCAAGATGTCATTCGCCTGGCGTAGCTGTCATGCCGGCTTCGTATTTCGCAAAATTTGAACAGTCCCGCCATTTTCCTTCCTTTTTCACAAAACAAACCCTACTTTTGCTTGAATCATTTGCCTGCATTGTTCACCTTCTTTCTCTCTCGTTTTGAGTCTTCATTCTTCCTCATCACTATATCTGTGAAGCTTTGCAATTTTGGCCAACTTCTCCGCTGTTTCACTCTCAAATCATTCACTTTACAGTAGTAAGTAACTAAATCTTTGCCCCTTTTCTTTCTTTTGGTAGCATGTAGCATTATACTCGTATGTTTTTTCAAAATACACCACTTTAGTTTCCAGTTTTCTGGAAAGAAACTCATACTAGAACCACTATATTCATGGATAATTCTGAAGAACAATGCGTTTTGATCCAAAATTATACTTCAATCGAACTAGGATGCTGTTTGTAGTAAGTGTGACTTCATTTATCTTGCCTTTATTTCTTTTAGCACGGTTCAACGATCTGTGCTTAACACCTTTGTTTTTCACTTTGCAGACTTTAGGTCGCCCAGGCACTCCTTTGAGTGCTCAACCGAGCTACTCAGCACCTTTCTCCGACCAAGCTAACACAAGTTTAATTTATTCATAACTTAAGAGAAAGATGGGTAAATATAGGTTTTTAGTAGACACACCTGGTGGCTTGGCCGAATTCCGAAGGGAATATAACATTCCTGACGATGTCCACCTCACCTTAGCCAAGCAAGATGCCACACCATGGGGAAACCAGGGTTTTGTACCTTTTACCCTTCCGTCCATTATAGAAACCGGACTAAGATTTCCTGTACAGCCTTTACTTTGTAAATTCCTTAGGCAAACTAGGATATGTCCCATCCAGCTTTCCACAAATTCATACCGTATAATAAATGGCATAGCCGAGCTAAACCGTCGAGCTGGCATTAACCTCGGTTTAGCCGAACTCTTCCATCAATATTCCATAGGATCAAAAGAAGATGGTTGGGTCTATTATCTAAGAATACGCCGCCGCCAAGAGAAAATAATCAAGGACACACCGGATAAAGACTTGAACGATGATGATTTTTTCTAGGTATCTGGGAATTTTGAAGACCACCAAGCCCAGATCCCTGGTGACCAAATAAACTGGAATAAAGGAACCCCCGGTATAATTACCTTGGCTTTTTTGCATGCTTCTCTCTATTTCGGTTTCCTATTCCTGAACCAAACTAACTGTTGTCTTCTTTATGCAGATTCAGCCCATCTCAAGTCATTATACAGTTACCCTAATTTGAACACACTTCGCGCCACACTTCGGTATTCTGAAAAAAGTTGGGCCAAGCTACTGAATTTTGAACCGACGTACAGATACAGTAGCCGACGAAAAGCCAAGGTAACTGACTTTTTGTTGGAAGCATCTCCCGAACCGAATCCAACCTTACCCCAAATCAACTTGGTCCGAACTACCGCTGAACAAGAGATGGCAAAGAGGAACAGAGTAAGAGCCCTGCTAACCGAAACAAACCGGGCCGAGGTACCACCATCCAACCAGACTCAGGAAACCGTGGTGGCCCTTCCATCTCAGCAATGCTCTTCATCTCACCCAAGCAAGCGTGCCCGGACTACCCCAACCGAGCAGCGCCTCATCGATGAAGACGAAACCATTCTTCCACCAAGCCCTCCATCGAGCCCACAACCGAAGCGTTCCAACCAGGCTAGCTCCTCCAAGTGGGCACCCAAAATCACTTTTCAAAACCAAGCTATTCAAGACACTGATTCGATGGTTGCTGAAAAGGATCATTTAATGGCATTCAATCTTGCCAAGAGTGTTTGCCTTCCAGCAGACATGGGGCATCACAACCATCTGACCGAGCTAAAAGCCATCCGTTCGGCTACAAAATCCATGGTGCTTGTAATTAGCTTCCTCTGTTAATTTCTCTAATTTGCACAACTTTTAGCTCGGTTTGACTACAAGTCTTTCCCATTCTTTTGCAGGCCATGCAGAAGAACCACATCGCTCACAAGCGTGTGTTGGAGCTTCGCAAGACAACAAGGCAAGCCATGGCCGAAGTAACTGAAAAAACTGCCCAGCTGGAAGAGGCCAGGAGGCAGATAGCCGAGCTAAAAACCGAGAACGGTCGTCTGACCGGTCTTGTTAGCTCGGCTGAAGTAGACAAACAAAAGGTTGCAGCCGTGATAAAAGACAAATACTTGCACGAGTTGGCTAAACTTGAAGGCAAAAAGAAAGCCGAAATAGCTGAGCTTGAGAAAAAATTGGAGGATGCTGAAAGCCGAGGTTTCAAAGAAGGCGAAGCCTTGTATATCAAGCAGTGCGAAGCTGCGAAGGACCTTTTCTTCAAATGCGGGTGGAGGGCGGCCGTGACGCAGCTCGGTCATCAACTAGAGACCGAGGTTTACAATCCTCCACCATATTTCATACCGAGCTCAATGGCGGAGTATGCTTTAACCGTTCAACAACAATTTCTTGAAAGAATCAGACGATGAAGAAGAAACTGTGCCCAACGATACCTCGGTTGGAGCCAATGGTGGAGGACCTGACTGATGAGCTGCCAACAGAAACCGTTCTGGCTATCGAGACCATAGTCCCAACTGAAACCGGGCTCAGAGCTGATCTTGATACTGATCGGGATGATCTATTCGCCTGACTTTGCCTTTCTCTTCTTTTTACTTTTGGGCACAGTTTGTAGCCGGGCTGGGGCCCTCCTTTGTACTTGTTTTGAATTTGTCAATGAAAATCTTCTTTTGTTCTAACTGTTATCTCGGTTTACTTCCATGCTATGTATTTTCCATTCTACTGTAATTTTGAATGAAGTAGAGCATTCTCTTGCCGAGATGATTCATCTTTGTTTTAACTACGTAACCTGACTGGGCATACCAGCCGACCACTCTTTAGCCGATATCCTTACTTCGGCTAAAAAGTACTAAGAGTTGGTTTAATCCAGCCAACCACTCTTTAGCCGATATCCTTACTTCAGCTGAAGAGTACTAAGAGTTTGTTTAATCCAGCCAACCACTCCTCAGCCTAGATCCTTATCTCGGCTGAGGAGCACTAAAAATTGGTTTAATCCAGCCAACCACTCTTTAGCCGATATCCTTACTTCGGCTAAAGAGTACTAAGTGTTGGTTTAATCCAGCCAACTACTCCTCATCCTAGATCCTTATCTCGGCTGAGGAGCACTAAAAGTTGGTTTAATCCAGCCAACCTCTAAATTGGTTGTTCCTGCCAATTTAGAAAAATGTTTTGGTTATTCCTGCCAAATGTCCTGCATCCTGGATCCCTATCCTGGGCTTTGGAGGGGTGTTGGTTTTTTCAGCCAACCTCTAGGTTGGTTTTTCCAGGCAACCTAGAGCAAAGTGTTTGGTTATTCCAACCAAACGTCCTGTAGCTTGGATTCTTATTCTGGGCTTAGGAAGGGTGTTGGTTTAATCCAACCAACCTCTAAGTTGGTTTTTCCAGCCAACCTAGAATAAGGTGTTTGGTTATTCTGACCAAACGTCCTGCGGCCTGGATCCTTATCCTGGGCTTAGGAAGGGTGTTGGTTTTTCCGGCCAACTATATTTACAATGTTCCTAACTCACTAAAACTATCTTTTACTGAAAACAACTAAGCTGAAAAGAATCTACTTGTTTTATTGAGGAAAAAGAAAAAGAAAATTACATATTCTTGAAAAAACCTAAAAATAAAATAGTTTGAGATTGGCAGTGTTCCATGGCCTAGGAATGGTTTTGCCGACCTTATCTTCCAAGTGGTATGCCCCTTTTCCTGCTAATCCGACCACCTTGTAGGGTCCCTCCCAGTTAGGCCCTAACTTGCCATCTCCCGGTACCAGGGTGTTTCCCATCACTTTGCGCATATACCTAATCTCCGATCTTGAATTGTCTTGGATGCACTGTTTTGTTATACTTTCTGGACAACTCTTGCTGGTACGAGGCAATGTGAACCAATGTTCTTTCTCTTCTTTCTTCGGCGAGATCGAGTTCCAATGTTATGGCTTCTCCATTCAAGTCTGGATCAAAATTTTCGCTTCTGATTGTGGGAAGGTCAACTTCTAGTGGGATTGCTGCTTCCATGCCGTATGCTAAGGAGAATAGTGTTTCTCCTGTTGATCGTCGAGGTGTGGTGCGGTAAGCCCATAAAACATGAGGAAGTTCCTCAGCCTATTTGCCTTTTTCCTTTTCTAACATTTTCTTCAGTCCATCCAAGACAACCTTGTTTGATGCTTCTACTTGGCCATTTGCTTGGGATATGCCGGTGTAGAGTTGTAGAACTCTATCTTGTATTCTTCACAAAAGCCTCTAAAAATTCTGTCGTCGAACTGAGTGCCGTTGTCTGATATTAAAGCCTTTGGTATGCCGAACCGAATGATGATATTCTGCCAGACGAACTTCTTTACATCCTTCTCTTTTATTGATACTAGTGCTTCTGCTTCCACCCACTTTGTGAAGTAGTCTGTTGCTGCGAGAAAGAACTTCCTGTTTCTGGGTGCTGTTGGAAGTGGTCCTACTATGTCCAAGCCCCACATTGCGAAGGGCCATGAGCTGGTCAATGGTAAGAGCTCTCTGGCTGGCTGATGTATTTGGTGTGCGAACTTCTGACATTTCTCGCACTTCTTTACATACTTCTCCGAGTCTGCCTGCATGTATGGCCACCAGTATCCTTGCGAAATGGCTCTGTAAGCTAACGATCTTCCTCCTTGGTGGCTTCCGGACACACCTTCGTGTATTTCGAACAAGAATGCTTCCACTTTGCTGGGGTGAACACACTTTAGATACGGTCTTGAGAATGACTTTTTGTACAATGCCATGGAAGGGGAGAGCCAAAATCGCTGCGACTTCGCTCTAATTCTATTGGCTTCTTTCTTTTCTTCCGGTAAGATGCCGTCTTTTAAGAACATTATGATGGGATCCATCCATGAAGGGCCTAACTCGGCACAACATACCTCTTCTGCTTCGGGGTCTTCAATACTTGGTCTTGGTAAGTAGTCAATAAGCAACGGATGAGGGATGGATGTATCTGCCATTGAAGCAAAACCTGCTAGTTTGTCTGCTCTGCTGTTTTCCTCCCTGCCAATCTGTTTTATCCTTACTACTTCGAATTTCCTGATCTCTTTTCTGACTAAGTCTTGGTATTTGGCCATCCTGTCATCCTTTGCTTCGTAGTCGCCCAAAATTTGGTTTACCACCAGTTGTGAGTCGCTATAAACCATTAGCTCGGTGGCCTTCATGTAAAATACTGATTTGAGACCTGTAAGAAGCACTTCATACTCTGCTTCGTTATTTGATGCTGGGAAGCCAAGGTTGACTGCTTGCTCCACAACTAGGCCGTCTGGTGAGATGAGGACTATGCCAAGTCCTGCGCTGTGCCGATTAGATGCTCCGTCTACAAAGAGCTTCCACATCTCTCCAACAAACAGCTTCCAGCAAGTGGAGGGATCAGATGATGCCTTGGGGTCATGAGTGTTGATGCTGGTGTTTTCTCCTTGGTCTATGCTTGCTGTTTGCCCCTTGCTATCTGATTGTACCAAGTCTTTATTTGTTGGTGAGTCTTGGCTTGGTGTCGCGTGGTTCGCTTTTTCCTTGCTTTCTTTACTCTGGCCTATCCTGGGGTCTGACTGAGTGTCCTACGCCAGGGGTTGTGCTATTCCGGCGTCAACTTCTATCCCTAGTTTGGCTGTGTCAGTCAGGTCGACTGGACAGATATGATGATTTCTTGGGGTGAATTCTGCGACAAAGTCTGCCAAAGCTTGGGCCTTTATCGCGGTTCTAGGTTGGAACTTGATGTCGAATTGTCCTAACTCTACTGCCCACTTCAAGATTCGCCCAGAAAAGTTCGCCCTCTCAAACAAAGGTTTTAATGGGAAAGCTGTGAGGACGACTACGGTGTGGGCGTGAAAGTAGTGCGACAACTTTCTTGAGGCCATCATCAAGGCCAAGGCCAGTTTTTTTAGTGGCAAGTACCTCGTTTCGGCGCCCAGCAATGTCTTGCTGACGTAAAAATAGGCAGATGTTGGACTCCTTCCGCACGGACCAACACTGCGCTGATTGCGTGCTGAGAGACTGCTAGGTACAGGAAGAGTACTTCTCTAGGTATTGGAGTGACAAGCAGTGGTGGAGAAGACATGTATTCTTTCAAGCTTTCCAGAGCACGGTCGCATTCTTCATCCCACTCGAACTTGGCTTTTAATGCTTGAAAAAATGGTTGTAGTCTGTCTGACGACCGGCTAATGAATCGGTTGAGTGCAGCTGCCATACCGGTGAGATGCTGCACTTCTTTTACAGAGTTAGACCTCTCCAGATCCTGAATAGCTTTGATCTGGGAGGGGTCTGCCTCTATACCCCGGTTGGTCACCAGGAGGCCCAGGAATTTGTCAGATCCTACACTGAATGCGCATTTTGATGCATTAAGGCACAACTTGTGCCTCTTCAGAATCTGGAACATCTCACCTAGGTCCCTTAGATGGTCGTTCTTATCCTTGCTCTTGACCACCATGTCGTTGATGTAAGCCTCCATTGTTCTGCCTAACAACGACTCAAACATCTTGGTGACCATTCTCTGGAATGTTGCCCCTGCGTTCTTTAGGCCAAAGGGCATGACCTTGTAGCAATACAGTCCTCTTGAAGTTGTAAAGGACGTGACCTCCTGGTCTGGTTCGTACATGGCAATCTGATGGTAGCCTCTGTACGCATCAAGAAAGCTAATTCGGTTGTGTCCGCCGTTAGGTCTACTAGTTGATCTATCCGTGGTAGGGGGAAGCTGTCCTTTGGGCATGCTTTGTTGACCGTCTTATAGTCGACGCAGACACACCATTTGCCATTCTTCTTTGGCACTACGACTGTGTTGGAAATCCATCTAGGGTAGTATACCTCTCTGATAGCTCCTGCCTCTAGTAGATTTCCCACTTCTTCCGCCACTATCTCGGCGTGGTGGAGTGCCGATCTGCGAGTGCGCTAAATGATTGGTCTGGCGGATAGGTGGACATTGAGTTGGTGACAGATGAAGTTCGAATCAATGCTTGGCATGTCGTAGGGTGTCCAGGCGAACACTTTGATGTTAGAGGTCAAGAATTCCAAGACCTCTAATCTCTCAGTGCTGGATAACGGCGAACCGAGCAAAAAGAACTTATCCGGGTTCTTTTCATCTATTCTTACCTCTACCAAGTCCTCCACCGCTTTTTGATCAGCTGCTTTGCCGACATCTGCGAACAGTTCATTGCTCTCAGGTTCTTCCACCGAATGCACATATCCTTTGGCAGCGCGGCTCCCATTAACCGTGACAAAACATTGCTTGGACATAATTTGGTCTCCAAAGACCTCTTCAATTACCCCGGCATTGTTGGGGAATCGCATTACTTGATTGTAGGATGAAGCTACCGCTCGTATGGCATGCAGCCTTGTTCTTCCCAAGATTATGTTGTAAGTGGAAGGGACCTTCAACACCCAAAATTCCACTTGTTTTGTCATGCTTCCTGCCCTGACTGGAAGGATTATCTTGCCGACTGGCCATTCTGGCATTGAGTTGAATCCAATCAGGGGAGATAGAGTGGGTGCCAGGTCTTTGTCTTGTAGCTTCAACTGTTTAAATGTTTCGTAATACATTATCTCACATGAACTACCTTGGTCGATCAAAATCCGCTTGACGTCAAAATCCTTGTCTCGGAGAGTGATCACCAGGGCATCATTGTGAGGGCAGTATATCCTCGCCAAGTCTCTATCTGAAAAAGAGATGACATTGGTGGCCTCCGTTCTTCCTTTCTTGATTGTGGGTTGTGCACTTAGAACCTCCCTGAAGTGCTCAACCTTTTTGATCGTGCCCTTGAGCTCAGATACGCGCTCAGTTTCACACCCCGTGTATTACGTTTATCACGCCTTGAGGTGGGGCGTCGATTGGCATTCCGTTCGGGTGATTGCCATTCTGGGGGGCTGGCTGCGCCCCTCCTTCAATGTATTTGTCCAGGTGACCGGCTGCTACCAACTCCTCTAGATGTTGTCTTAATGGTGTACAATTCTCAGTGCGGTGTCCCTTTTCTTTGTAGAAGGTGCACCCTGATCTTTCGTCGTAGTCCTTCTGAGCCTCTCTTAGCTTGGCAGGCCATCTGACGAAGGGTTCATTGCGTATCTCGCTTAGAATCCGGTAGATTGGCTTTTTGAATACCGTGGTAATGGCAGTGCGAACTCTCAACCATCTTTTATCCTGATCTTCTCCGTTGTCCCACCTGCCTCGTCCGTTTTTGTTTGGACGTTCTACCGCGTTCACCTTTGCTGCGGTCTTTTTATCTGGTACTGCGGTTACGCTAGATTTTGCTTTAGCACGGGCACCATCTTCTTCTACCCGAATGTGTTGGTGTACTCTTTCTATCAAGGCCTCCATCGTTAGAGGTCGCGTCATAGTGATTGAGTCCCTTAGTCTGTTCCCAACTGGAAGGCCCCTTTTGTACTGTGCGATAGCGAGATTGGTAGGACAGTCCCCTATCTGGTTGAAGGTCTCCCAGTAGCGACTATTGTAGGATCTAAGTGTCTCCTTGTCGCCCATGTCAATAGAGAGAAGTTGGTCGATCTCCACGGGCGTTTTGGTGTTTGTCCTGAACCTTGTTACGAACGCCTCCGCCAATTGCGCCCAGGAGGCTATGCTGCCTTCTGGGAGTTTTTCGAACCAAGTCAAGCCTAGGTCGCTGAGGCTTGATGAGAAGAGGATGCACATCAAAGCCTCGTTTCAACGATATACCGCCATAACCTGACGGAAGTGGCTCAGGTGCATATAAGGATTTGTCTTTCCCTCGTACGTGGTGAATTTGGGCTGGAGGAAGCCTGAACGTAAGGGCGCGTTTTCGATTGCCGGAACGAACGGCGAGGTCTGCAGCCTCGCTAATGCTTTGTCCGTTGGTTCGTAGGCAGGGCGCGGTAATGGCATTCCAACCTCGACGCTTCCATGCGACCGAGGAGCCAACCGCTAAAGGGCCGAAACTCTGTGCGGGGCGCGTGCCCTGGTTTCCTCCTTCCAACGTGCTCTTTCCTCCAGCATAGTTCGTAAGTCGGATGATCTTAGCAACTTCGTTTGCCTGGATGACGTTTGGTGCGTATGGGAGGGCCGATAGGTGCTTCCCTCAGTATAGTACCTCAGCGTTCTCGTTCTCTCAGACCTGGAGCAACGAGTTCTGGAAGTCCTTGATTGAGTATTGTCTGTTCTGAGGCTCCTACTCTCTACTTGTAATGGTGTGGTATGCCTACCACGGTGTTTTGAGTGGCGAGGGGGCGTCTTGCTTTTGCGACCCTCTCCTGTCGCCACTCCCTTTTCCTTAATCTGGCGCTTTATAATCTCCATGTCTGTCGCCATCCGTCATATCAATTTGTCCTGCTCCTTTGCGCGTTCTTCCATAACTTGAGGATCAATCTTCCGCCTTTGTCTGTCAGGACTTTGCGAACGAGAGTGACGGGGGCTGTTATTCCACCTCCCTTTGGCATCCCTTCTGGGGTTATGTCTCTGAGGCTCTAAGTCCGCCATGGGAGGGATAGAAGGTAGATCTTCGCGCCTTGTACCCCCCTCTGGTGTTTGTCCGTCGATGGCGGACTGCGGCAAATCTTCAATATGCGCCATTGCTTTTAACTAGCGAGGAGAACTCGATCAAGAGGTTTTGTTCGTTCTAGAAATTCCCACAGACGGCGCCAATTGTACGGGAAAGAAATAAACCTTCTCGTATAATCCTGTTAATCAAGATTGCATTCCTCCGTACGTCGTCGCTTTACTCCTTGAAAACACAAACGTGAGCTAGCTAGTGGGTGTGTGCCGGATACCTCTCCGATGCCTAAGTCAGCAAAATAGACAAATAGACAAAAAGCTCTGTGTGTTCGGGAATCAAAGTTGTGTTACCTCTCCATAGGTGATGTTGTGAGCTTTTATAGGTTCTGTGTGGCACAATCATAGTAGGACTCTTATTCCTCCATGTAGAGTCCTCCTAGGAATCACATTCCTGAAAGATAATGCTTATCCTTCAACACCCCACTCACTGCTTAAACCAAGTGAGATGGTTTCTCATAACCAAACACACAACCCAAAATTATATTCAAAGCTCATAAAAAAATTTAAAAAATCGGAAAATATTTTTTATTTAATATATAAAAAATAACAAGTGCCAATTGCCCCCAAAAAAATATTTGCACTATTTTGGTCAACTGGTCAGACATCCAGGAAGACGACCGGATAGGCCAAATTCTAAAATTCAAATCCTATGTACATAAATATCGTGGCATGTATGATAGCAGGTCTATGATATTCAAATTATTAGGAAAAAATTGAAAAGCTATCAAAAAATTTCACATCTTTTAAGCATTCAAGATTACTACCATGATATGCACAAAAAAGGCTTCACATAAACACTAGTGCTATATTATGAAAAACTTTGAGCATTGTCTGTGCCCAAGGTTCTATGTTCATATCTGAGAACAGAAATCGGAGAATAATACATCTGAGAAGCACAGCCCAGTGCACGAGGCTCCGACCACTACAAACTCAAGATGACCCATGGCTGACAGCTATAAACAAGTTGACCATGCTACAATCAACTCAACCTAACAAGAAAATAGTTTCATTCTCTACAAAATTGGACCATTAACTTTTATTGTGCTTCTTGAATATATGAGTAATGAAATTCAAAGTGTTTTCAATGTTACAACACTATCGTGTTTTGTGGGTAATATATATTTTTATTAAAAGGCAAACATCAATTGGTATCTCAACCATAGATTTTTAATGTACTTGAAGGATTTTCAAGTACTATTGGATCTGTGTGCTTTCTACAGAACATATTTGGATAAATTACACTTACCTCCCTTAAGGTTTGGGATAAATATAGTTAGCCCCAAACTTCTGAGATGTGAAAATTTGATATGGACATTTATTGTTCATCATAATGATGAATCATCAAATAGTCACCAACTCAGACATGCCTTTTTCCCTTGCTATCAACTCTCTAAATCTCTTGATTAGTATTCCTGACAAAGAACTACCAGAAGATTGCTGATTACTTATCTTAATTATTCCTAAGAACGCCAAACTATTGACCAGCTTTTCCTCACCTTCACAAGTTTTCTATAACCACAAATGCCATAACTCATCCCTGACAACATCCAATCTCACTCATGATCCTACAGCATATCTTTCATCTGTGTTCTATAAATAAGAGGGTAAGTTCTATAAATAAGAAGAAACATTGGTCAATAATTGTCTATAGAAAATATATTTTCAACTTGACTCGCATACATAAATCCAATCCATCCATCTTGTTGATCAGCAACATCCTACAGTTAACTTTTAATCCATATGACCATGTTGTGAATATAATTTTTCTCTTTTCCTTCCACTCCAAATTAAACTTAACCGAACCAAAACTCATCATGATTATACATGCAACGGTTATCTCGTGCAGCTGCATTGGCCTCTAGATACCAAGTATGGCTGACATTTAGCATGGCTATCCTAAACCTAGCAACACAACAAAATTTGGATTATATATACATTGTAACAGAGCAACTGAAGACATTGATTTTCCTATGTACTTATTCTAGAGAGAACATAATAACTGGCAGAGAAAGCACCATAGATATCAACTACTGAGGTTTTGGATCAGAAAAGTATTAATGGCTCTCTTATATCAGTATTGCATGGTATAATTATAATATAGTCACAAACAACCCTTTCAGAGTGGATATTTTATAAACTTAACTCTCTATATAGCAGGTCTACAATAGCAGAAAAGTATATAAAAGAGAACCAAGAAGCACTAAATCCAGTCGATTCATCTAGCTAATTCTTTAGGTAATATCCCTCATACACTTCAGAGCAGCAAAACCGAGAGTCAAATAAACAATGACAGTCAAGTAATTTAAGGAGATCAATCTTTTATATGATTTCTACCAAAGTTGTTACTAAGCGTATCGAAGATGTTCCAAATTCACCTCATATCAAATATTTTGACTCTACCACTTCACTAATCATAGGTAACGACTTGTTTCGATTTAATGCTTGCAACTCTTATGTCTTGTTCACTTGCATAAACACATGGATGTATAATTTCGTTCTTTTTTCTTCTTCAAATTTTTTTTTTCTATTGACAACAAAAGAAATTTATTTAAGTGAACAGTTAAGGTACAAGAAAAGGATCCTGACACACTACAAATAGCACTCCAATCTCTAGAAATTAAAAACAACAGGATCCCTTTAAGAGAAAGGAAAAC